>JAQNBH010000009.1:15531964-15534464 GCA_028752905.1 Cladorhizidae sp. MBARI D1340-BT2
AAAAAGAACATTGAAAAGTTGTTTTAACTTGCTCACCGGTGTAGGTGCAAAATGGACGATGATCACACCCAAAAATGTCCTACAGTGTACGTCAATATTTTCCCAAAAAATATGGAAAGGGTTGTTCTATCAATAAACAATGTTTCAGCTCGTATGTAGCTAAGGTGACTGCGAGGTCAAAGTTGAAGTCGCCGGTCTGAAAAGATGACATTATTGTTTGACTAAGACGGGGATTGGGAGCTGCTGTTTGATGACAACTTCACCCTCTCAGACAGCGAGAGCAGTGATGAAGAAGAGGCTGGGATGCAGGTCCATGATGTTGTGGACATAGTCGATTTCAGGACAGCTGTTGCTTCTGAGATAGTGATTCTGTAGATCAGTTTCGAGGTAAGTGTAGATGCAGTCTGCTATATAGAACAATGGAAGAGATAGCTTTAGCTAAGTATGGATGTTCAATAATAAATGAAATACAGCAAGGTTACTAGCTTGAACATAATGCCTGGCTCTAGCTAGTATGAGTCTGTATAGCTAGCTATAGTATCATAGATTCTGCAATAAAACATGGTATCCCTCTGTGACAGGTTCTGCCTCAGACTTGGAATCTGTGTTCCTAGCTAGTTCAGTTGACTCTCCACCAGCTTCTCCTCTACTACCTTCCTCTGTTCCAACTTACTGGTCAAATATTGAAATAACAAGTGAAAATAAACATGTTCACAACATGTGGTTTATTTGCTAGGCAACTAAATTCCAGCACAATGTTGGTCAATTCTTTGGCCATCTAATGGCATATGTTGACTAATTACATTCCTCAACTACTGATTTTGTACTGAATATTATGTTATAGTCTTTAATTTTCCTTTACAAAGTGGGTGGTGGGAGGGTTAAGCTAGATGTCAATTCCACCATCAGTAAAAAGAACATTAGTTATTTTGATAAATTCGTGGCTATAGTCCAATATAGATTTTTTAATGAGTGAACGTACGGTGAATACAAGTATAGGATAGCCTATTCAAAAGAGTCGGTTATGCGCCTATGTAACCTCTGAGTTTGTGGTTACCACGAGGCAAAGCCGAGTGATGTAACCGCAAACGAGTAGGTTACACTAGCGCATAACCCGCGAGTGGAGTATAGGCTATCTTACTTATATACTACATTGCGCATGCACTATACTACATGCAGTTTAAAGTGTAGGTTATATGCTTATGTAACCTATAGTTATTAACCAATCAAATTAGCCACAGATCATGTGATGTAGTATAAACGTACATAGATACGCCGTGTGCGGCAGGACCATCCAACTCCCCCCCCCCCCACCGAGTACTCACTTCACTCGAACAATCATCGAACTTTTATGCTATGCACATGCTAAAGCCCATAAAAGGTAAAAGAAAATAATCCTGTGTAAATGCAGCAGTGGAAGGGTTAAGCCATGCTAACAGTACTAGAGATGTAATCTTTTTCCCGCTGCATGCCGACTGGGTGTAAAGGTCGTATAACTGTGAGGGAGGCGGACTAGGAATGGAACTGAATGCCGAGTGGTATGATACAAGGTTGATCGTGAGAGCTGGTACTTTCTCTTGCTGGTGATGATGACTTTGGCCTGTCTGGGTGAAGGGAATTTGAACTTCCCTGGGTGAGGTAGCGTTGGCTCTGAAGCCATACCCTATCATTGGAGAGAGAAGTCCCATCTGACCTTCCTTATAGTGACAGATGGTTTTTTGTTGAATATGGAGCTGGTGTTGAAGGGAATCAACAATTACATGCTTGGCTTTTAGCAGTGAGTTTTAGCAGTGAGGTTGTCTCTAGTGAGGTTGTCTCTAGGCAGCTTTCAGTTTTTTGTAAGCCGACTGGGAACTGGAAAAGATTAAAAAAATTCTCTGGCTACTTCCCAAGGTTTACAATTCGTGTATAAATTCCAAGTGCAGGTGGTGACTGGCGGGTAAAGAGGAGGGGGTTCCTCTCAGTTTTGTGTGTAAGTTGAAGCATAATGTCTTGGAGGTTGGAGAAGGCTGGGATAATCCTCCCAGTTGCCGAAATGCTGTGAATCAACATCGTTAATTGTTGTTGTTGCATGTGCCCCATTTAGCTAGCCTTACAAGTGGGAACGACATTGTGTAGAAGCCACCGGGGCAAACAAAATGTCAACATGGCAAGTATGGTTCAGCTCACACGAAATTCCTAGCAGCGTTGCGCCATGCAAGTGTGTAGGAAGATAAAGCCCATCAAGTTGTTTGCTTATGTATATATTGTGTGAATATGCATGTGTTGTCCGATCCAAAGCATCGTGGAATTTCCACTTTTCGCTCTCTACTACTAAAGGGTTTCTAATACACACCCCAAAAGGCACAAGGGGAAGGAAGTATTTATGGGCCTTCACACTACTTGAAAAGTCCTAGAGTCTTGCACGATCCAGCAGGGTAGGTATGTGAAAAGAGATCGCTCCAGTTATAGGCAGCGTAGGTCTTCTTCCCACTCTACTTGCAGTTGTCGTGCTGACTTA
>JAQNBH010000009.1:15539464-15617605 GCA_028752905.1 Cladorhizidae sp. MBARI D1340-BT2
TATTGAAGGTTGTTCTAGACTCAACATATCAAAACAAATTAAAGTGCTGTCGAGAATGACCATGTAATGGACGACTTGAAGTGTATGATTTTAGATTGACCATCACTTTCAGTCTGTCCTTCTTCTCCAGGAAGAATGCTTGCCTTGTGTTGGTCTGTCCTCCCTCCCTGAACTGGTAGCACATAGTCCTGTTCCATGTTGATGAGGTGTCGCTGTGTATCTCGCTGCAGTTTCTTCAAACTCTTCCACCACATAACAAGTTGCATGGTCTGAGAGAAATATCCCTTGGTGGTTGGAAAGAACTAGCTGCAAGATAGACGTCTCGAATCTTCGTATAATAGTCAATCCCACAGCAGCTTCAATGCATGGCCAGCAGCAACTTCCCCAGCACATCCATGGCCGGCAGCAACTCCTCCAGCACATCTATGGCCAGCAGCAACTCCTCCAGCACACCCATGGCTGGCAGCAACTCCTCCAGCACACCCATGGCCAGCAGCAACTCCTCCAGCTCATCCATGGCCGGCAGCAACTCCCCCAGCACATCCATGGCCGGCAGCAACTCCTCCAGCAACCCATGGCTTACAGCAACTCCTCCAGCTCAACCATGACCGGCAGCATCTCCTCCAGCACACCCATGGCCGGCAGCAACTCCTCCAGCACACCCATGGCCGGCAGCAACTCCTCCAGCAATCAATGTCCTGGAGGAGTTGTTTCCACACCTAAACTTAGCATTAGTTAGGTAATTGATTTGAACATCCTTCATCACGGTGCAACATGGTATCACAGTGCAACATGCATCACAGCTCACTGTGAATGAGCTGCTCTAACCACACTGCCCAGTCATTCCTTGACCCATGCTCAAACTTCCAGGTCTTTGTGGATAGAATCCCCTCACCTTCTCCGCCTTGTTCTGGGGCTGCACTGACCACACCTTGGGCGAACCAACCAGACAACATACCTGTGATGTGTACATATATTCTGAGGCAAGGCTTGTGAACTCGAATCAGTGCCGTGTGTGTTTAGAAGAGACAGTGACCTGAAGAGGCATAAGTGCGAACAAGAAAGGCTGAAGCCACTATTGGAGCAGATGGCTTTTTTCAAGTGTCAGACACGAAGTGGTTAGTATAATATTGGAGGTATGGTTGGACAGACCAAGAGCTATGCCAGAAAAGGGACTTTTGTGGATTGCGAGTGACTGACAGCAGTTGGAGATGTTTGTGTGTGTCTGGGTAGGCTGATGTGTGGCCACAAGCAAACAGAGCAACTTATTTGGAATCCCTCAATGCCAACACTTTGGGGATTAAGTCTTTAATTCCCGCTTGTGCCTGCACCTCCAGGCTCATGAGATTATTAATTTCCTAAACCTCTTACTCCCAATCACCTGCAGTCTGCATGTGGGTCTTCTTTCTGTCCATCTAGAGTTTCTCTTCTAATTGAATCTGTCTCTCTTATCCATTAGCAGTTTCTCTCTCCTACTGCTGTGCAGACATTTCTATCTCTACTGAATCGGCTACCACTACTGACTATGCAGCCATGTCTCTCTCCTCTACTGACTATGCAGCCATGTCTCTCTCCTCTACTGACTATGCAGCCATGTCTCTCTCCTCTACTGACTATGCAGCCATGTCTCTCTGACTATGCAGCCAGGTCTCTCTCCTCTACTAACTATGCAGCCAGGTCTCTCTGTTCTACTGACTATGCAGCCAGGTCTCTCTGTTCTACTGACTATGCAGCCAGGTCTCTTTCTTCTACTGGCTATGCAGCCAGGTCTCTCTGTTCTACTGGCTATGCAGCCAGGTCTCTCTGTTCTACTGGCTATGCAGCCAGGTCTCTCTGTTCTACTGGCTATGGAGCCAGGTCTCTCTCTTCTACTGGCTATGCAGCCAGTTCTACTGACTATGCAGCCAGGTCTCTTTCTTCTACTGACTATGCAGCCAGGTCTCTTTCTTCTACTGACTATGCAGCCAGGTCTCTTTCTTCTACTGACTATGCAGCCAGTCTCTCTCTTCTACTGGCTATGCAGCCAGGTCTCTTTCTTCTACTGACTATACAGCCATGTCTCTCTGACTATGCAGCCAGGTCTCTCTCCTCTACTGACTATGCAGCCATGTCTCTCTGACTATGCAGCCAGGTCTCTCTCTTCTACTGACTATGCAGCCAGGTCTCTCTGTTCTACTGACTATGCAGCCAGGTCTCTCTGTTCTACTGACTATGCAGCCAGGTCTCTTTCTTCTACTGGCTATGCAGCCAGGTCTCTCTGTTCTACTGGCTATGCAGCCAGGTCTCTCTGTTCTACTGGCTATGCAGCCAGGTCTCTCTGTTCTACTGGCTATGGAGCCAGGTCTCTCTCTTCTACTGGCTATGCAGCCAGTTCTACTGACTATGCAGCCAGGTCTCTTTCTTCTACTGACTATGCAGCCAGGTCTCTCTGTTCTACTGACTATGCAGCCAGGTCTCTTTCTTCTACTGACTATGCAGCCAGGTCTCTCTGTTCTACTGGCTATGCAGCCAGGTCTCTCTGTTCTACTGGCTATGCAGCCAGGTCTCTCTGTTCTACTGGCTATGCAGCCAGGTCTCTTTCTTCTACTGACTATGCAGCCAGGTCTCTCTCTGTTCTACTGACTATGCAGCCAGGTCTCTCTCTTCTACTGACTATGCAGCCAGGTCTCTCTGTTCTACTGACTATGCAGCCAGGTCTCTCTCTTCTACTGACTATGCAGCCAGGTCTCTCTGTTCTACTGACTATGCAGCCAGGTCTCTCTTCTACTGACTATGCAGCCAGGTGTCTTTCTTCTACTGGCTATGCAGCCAGGTCTCTCTGTTCTACTGACTATGCAGCCAGGTCTCTCTTCTACTGACTATGCAGCCAGGTCTCTTTCTTCTACTGACTATGCAGCCAGGTCTCTTTCTTCTACTGACTATGCAGCCAGGTCTCTTTCTTCTACTGACTATACAGCCAGGTCTCTTTCTTCTACTGACTATGCAGCCAGGTCTCTTTCTTCTACTGGCTATGCAGCCAGGTCTCTCTCTTCTACTGACTATACAGCCAGGTCTCTTTCTTCTACTGGCTATGCAGCCAGGTCTCTTTCTTCTACTGGCTATGCAGCCAGGTCTCTTTCTTCTACTGGCTATGCAACCAGGTCTCTCTGTTCTACTGGCTATGCAGCCAGTTCTACTGACTATGCAGCCAGGTCTCTTTCTTCTACTGGCTATGCAACCAGGTCTCTCTGTTCTACTGGCTATGCAGCCAGGTCTCTCTCTTCTACTGGCTATGCAGCCAGGTCTCTTTCTTCTACTGACTATGCAGCCAGGTCTCTCTCTTCTACTGACTATGCAGCCAGGTCTCTTTCTTCTACTGACTATGCAGCCAGGTCTCTTTCTTCTACTGGCTATGCAGCCAGGTCTCTCTCTTCTACTGGCTATGCAGCCAGGTCTCTTTCTTCTACTGACTATGCAGCCAGGTCTCTCTCTTCTACTGACTATGCAGCCAGGTCTCTTTCTTCTACTGACTATGCAGCCAGGTCTCTTTCTTCTACTGACTATGCAGCCAGGTCTCTTTCTTCTACTGGCTGCATAGCCAGGTCTCTCTGTTCTACTGGCTATGCAGCCAGGTCTCTTTCTTCTACTGACTATGCAGCCAGGTCTCTTTCTTCTACTGACTATGCAGCCAGGTCTCTCTGTTCTACTGGCTATGCAGCCAGGTCTCTCTGTTCTGCTGGCTATGCAGCCAGGTCTCTTTCTTCTACTGACTATGCAGCCAGTCTCTCTGACTATGCAGCCAGGTCTCTCTCTGTTCTACTGACTATGCAGCCAGGTCTCTCTCTTCTACTGACTATGCAGCCAGGTCTCTCTGTTCTACTGACTATGCAGCCAGGTCTCTCTTCTACTGACTATGCAGCCAGGTCTCTTTCTTCTACTGACTATGCAGCCAGGTCTCTTTCTTCTACTGACTATGCAGCCAGGTCTCTCTGTTCTACTGGCTATGCAGCCAGGTCTCTTTCTTCTACTGACTATGCAGCCAGGTCTCTCTCTGTTCTACTGACTATGCAGCCAGGTCTCTCTCTTCTACTGACTATGCAGCCAGGTCTCTCTGTTCTACTGACTATGCAGCCAGGTCTCTCTTCTACTGACTATGCAGCCAGGTGTCTTTCTTCTACTGGCTATGCAGCCAGGTCTCTCTGTTCTACTGACTATGCAGCCAGGTCTCTCTTCTACTGACTATGCAGCCAGGTCTCTTTCTTCTACTGACTATGCAGCCAGGTCTCTTTCTTCTACTGACTATGCAGCCAGGTCTCTTTCTTCTACTGACTATGCAGCCAGGTCTCTCTGTTCTACTGACTATGCAGCCAGGTGTCTTTCTTCTACTGACTATGCAGCCAGGTCTCTTTCTTCTACTGGCTATGCAGCCAGGTCTCTCTGTTCTACTGACTATGCAGCCAGGTGTCTTTCTTCTACTGGCTATGCAGCCAGGTCTCTTTCTTCTACTGACTATGCAGCCAGGTCTCTCTCTTCTACTGACTATGCAGCCAGGTCTCTCTGTTCTACTGACTATGCAGCCAGGTCTCTCTCTTCTACTGACTATGCAGCCAGGTCTCTCTGTTCTACTGACTATGCAGCCAGGTCTCTCTCCTCTACTGACTATGCAGCCAGGTCTCTCTGTTCTACTGACTATGCAGCCTGGTCTCTCTCTTCTACTGACACATACAACACAAAGGATATATTATTATTACCACGTACATGTAAAGACACTCCCCTCGTCGCTCAATCTAAAACCCTGTGCTATGTGTGCACTGGAGTAGGAGGTGTCCCTACACCTGACGGTCCTGGTAGAGTCACTTGATGTGGCATCTGATTGGGACCATGATGAGATCTACAGATCTTAGGGAGTCTTCACAATACACTTCCACTGTCTTTCCTGCTCCAGTTGCTGATGTTCTCAAGAATAGTCATTTACTAGTGTTGGTATTTATTTCTTCTCTCCCCTCCACCACAACCCCCCCCCCCCCCCCCCCTCGTCCCCTTCCTTCCATCTCAGTGTGTGCTCACAGCTTCGGCCGACGCCACTATCAAGTTATGGGCTATCGGGGACTTTTGTTGCATCAAGACCTTCCAGGGCCATACCAACTCTGTGCTCAAGGCTGTCTTCCTCTCCAGAGGCATGCAGATAGCATCTAGGTAAGAGATACATGGGGAGAAAAATCTCGTAAAAAAACAAAGTTTAAATTTAAAAATAAAATAAAAAAGTTATGGTGTTGAGGCATATATTTATATATATTTATATATAATATGTAGAGGCGTGCATTAACACCTTCAGGGAGTCATGTGGGCCCTCCCTTTTTAAATATTGTATGATACCTGCCTAGGGTATTATGGTGGAGCATCTCCCTCAGTACGTGTGTGTACATATAGACTAGCTGGGATAGCACTTTGTTGCAGGAGTGCTTTCAAGTTGCTGTGCCATCCAGCATCCTATAAATGCACATAATTAGTCTGTCAGTGTGGGAGATGAAGTTGGACATCAGACACTTTCCAGAACATTTGTGTATTTGTCTGAACAAAAATCAATTTGCTCTGTCAAAATGTCCGAGCCACACTCCGATGCTCTAGAGCACACGCATGCACACTACAACGATGTTGTTTTGCAAGCCTGTTACTTGTATGTTGACTGTGTGTTCTTGTGGTCATTAGCTTCAGGCATGTTCTATTTTGCTTTTTGCCAAACTCACGTTGTGGTTTTTGTGGAAGTTTCCCCCCTGCTAGTCTGAGTTTTGTATTTAAGGAGGAGACTTTCATGTTGAGCTTTTCTCAGACTGGGTTGGCCCACATGAAGGGAGGTTGTTCATCATCAGCTGAAGAACCAGTCAAGCGAAGGAAGGTGCAGCATGAACCGCACAAGAAATGGGTGAGCCAGTACCACCGCGAGTGTCAGACGCTGACATAGCTTGACTGCGAGGCGGGTGTTGAGGCAGGTGTGAAATTTGAGATGAAGTGTAAAGTGTGCACTTAAGTTTGGAAACAGGATCATAGGAGGAACTTCAGCGACAAATGGATGCATGGAGCCGATTCTATGCCAACTGCCAACGTTGCTAACCATGCCAAGTCTGGCTAGCACATGCATGCGGTGAGCCTCCTAAAGTGAGAGCAAGCCAAAGTGCAAGGTGCAAGCGGCTTCAATTGCACTGTAACTGACTTCTCTGCCCGAGGAAGGCTAAGGGTAAAGTTCGGTATCGCCTATTCCGTGGCAACTGAGCAGCTAGCCTTTCGGAAGGACCCCAAGATCTGTGGCCTTGAGGCAAGGCACGGAGTAAACCTTGGCAGCTCCTACCTCCACCGAAATTCTGCTAAAGAGTTTTTTCACTACGTTGCTGAATCGAGAAGGCAGGATTTGCTCTGCCATCTCTCAAGCAAAGTTTTTCTCCCTTCTGGTGGGTGGCTCTACTGACCAGAGCAACGTTGACAACATTCTTCTGCTAGTTCTCTGGTGTGACCAGAACAGTGCCTGAGAAGATGCATACAAGGATGAGCTTCTTGTGTGTGTACAAGCCCAAAGGTGTCACTGCAGAAGGGCTGTTTCAATACGGACTGCAGTGCCTTGTCATGACTAAAGGGGCCTATATTAAGCTGGTGGGAATTGCCACTGATGAAGCAGCAGCGAATGTGGCTGGTGGTGGTCTGAAAGGACTGGCAGAGAGGGAACTAGAATGGATCTTCGTTCTGGATGTGGTGTTTGGCACAAAACTCAAACTAGTGATCAAAGATGCACTTTGTGGCACTTCCTTTGATTTGCTTGCGGAATGCTCCTTCAGCTCCACTCTACCTCTATGAGAAATCTCCTAAGAAGTGGAGGGAACTGGAGAGTATTGTATTGTCAACGACCTGAAAGAGGCATGTCACCTGAACGACCTTGACTACCAAAGTGAACATCAAAAAGATCAACCTCCCACTGAATTTCCCTAAGCGAGATACTCCACACACACACACACACACACACATACATACATACATATTCAGACAGACATAGCTATCCATTATGGCTGCCGAATATTATGTCGAAGCGTTCCCACAAAATTGATGCAAATTTAAGCTGATCATGGTCGCATCTTTTACTTGTCAACTGAAGCAGATCTCTATGGTCGATGGTAAGGAAGTCCCTAGCGTACCTAGACGTACATCTGGACCAAAACATAGATGGCATTCTAGTGGGATACCAGAATCAGCTGTGAGGACCCCCTGATGGCCAACAGTTAGTTAAGAATTTTCTGATGTTGGTAGGGGAAAGGAAAAGTGAATGGTTCCTTCCAGTATTGAACTGGGGACCTTGTGAGTACCAAGAGAAGGGGGGAAGGAAAGAAGGTGGGTTGAGAGATGTGAGAAGTAAAGAATGATCCGCCCCAAAATATAACCCTGGAGTACAAAGCGAATGGGAAATAATAAAAAAATTTAAAAAAGTGAGAGGGGGGGGGGGGAAATCCCGCCCCTTTATATAATATTTATTACCATTGGTCTCACCTCATGTTAGCTACTAGTGACTCCATGCATCACTGCAGGAAAAGAGAGAGAGCAAATAAAATAACTGCCAATTACATAACGTAGCCACCTACCTTATGCACGACGACCATCACACTGCCAAGTTTGCCCAGTTTTGATATCATCCGACGTTGGTGTTCAATGTCTAAACTGTCAAACTTCTGACCGTTGACATTTCCAGCTAAAAGTTATGTGAATAGCAGATTCTTCCCCAGTAATAATTGCATATATATACATCCTATTCCACCCCCTCGCTTAAGACTCTGTATATTGGATAGGAAATACCATGAAATTATCAGGTGAGTCACAGAGGCGGACACTTGCCGAGTGAAAATGAGGATTGATGCTGCATGCATACCATACAGCGGATAATTACCGTAATGCAATATTTTCGTGGATTTTAGTAATAAAAAAATTGTGGGGCGAATGATTGTGGTTTTATAATGAGCTTGTTAATTATGCATGTGTTTGATAACTGCACCTCTTTTCAATTTGGACTGGGAATGAATTTGGGAGTGGCGGATTCTTTCAAAGTAGTTGCTGTGGTTTGAGGCTGCCACACCTACTAAGGAAATTTGGGGTGCTGCCTTATGCGAGCAACTGCAGTGCTCGTGTGGGGCTGACGATCAGCACGATCTTTTCGCTGTGTCGGTGCTGACGCCAGGACGTATAGTTGGTCACGTTCTTACAAAGATATCTTTACTCTGTTCTCTATTTTTACGACGAGGTGCATAGTTACAGGTGTTAAATGGCAGGTTGTCTTTTAGCCTTATTATAACAGGGAAAACCGGGCCATGGGAACAGGAATCGCTAGCTAGATAAGGTCCAGGGCATCATCTCCTTAGAGCCTTGCTGAGGGTGTGTGTGTGTGTTTATAAATATGTGGCCATGGTTATCAGTAACTGCAGCTATTCTGAATCACGAGCTAGATCCTTTACCAACTTGCTAAGGGTTTGGCTCGCAATACTCCATTGGTAAAATAAAATGTGATTTTCTTTAAAACACAAAACACAAACGAAATCCACGAAAATATTGCCCCGCGGAAATTTCCCGCTATATCACATGTTTTTGCTACGTGGGTATGGTAACGACATCTGTTGTCTCGAGGGTATGCTATTCGTCTGTTCCTCAGATTCCACTGGATTCAGCAATCTTCACCATCCAGGCCTACAAATGGGTCATTTGCTATCACGGTCATGTTGCGATGTTACGGGCATCTGATAAGTTCAGAGCTAAATTTCTATATACTGGGTGCTTGGCTTGTGTGGAGTGTTTAAACCCTGGACTTAAGACCGGTAATCTGTACTCCAGTCCTTTGAATCACTCTTTGCACTTTGCTCCCACTTTTCTGGGAGGGAAATTTACCTTTTTTTAATTTTACTGAACAAAAGTTACTTCCAACAACAAAAAACAACAAAAAACAAAAAAACAATAATGTCTCGCTGTACAGTAGATTATAAAATATTAAATTATCGCAGCTAACTCAACTATTCTCACAATGTAATTCCCTGCCTGTCACATGCTCAGTAGCTGTTAATAGTGATGTTAGCTCACTAATTAAGTGACGTTAGACGTTGAATGCTCTCATCTCCGCGGAGTCCACCTTAGAGATCTTACATCTGAGTGAAGTACAGTGCTGCTTAGGTCCACGTGCTGCTTAGGTCCACTGGGCACTTATATCGAACCAATTGACGTGGAAGTTCACCAAGCATATTGACCTGCACTGTATATGCAAGTGATGAAACCGGTGATGATCCTTTACCACTTTTACAACCCTTTTCAACTCCTCCGGCTGTCAATTTTAAACGAGTTGGTGGCTTCAGTGACAACAGTACGACTTGTAGAGGTTGTGTCGCCGTGCGCAGCTGCAGCCAGACATCACCTACTAGGGCTGTTCGTCCAAGAGGGATTATTGCAAGCTTAGTGATACCTGAGTGCTATGAACTGGCAAGAAGTATAACACTCTTCTTAAGTGTTGGACATTGTTCACGCACACACACACACAATATATATATATGTTATTAATGAGACTGAGATTGTTTTATCGCAGATGCCTAGCACCTGCGGAATTATTATAAACACAACCGGTAAACACAACTGGTAAAAACTTATTTCCAGTTCGGGGAAGTAGGGAAGCTTTTAAAAATAATAAAATTATAAAATAAAAAAATAAGCTGAGGATGTCAACTGCCATCATGAACCATCTCTTCCTGGTCTCTGGAGGCTGTTCTGCTGAGGAAGGCTGCACAGGAATCTAGCCTAGGCTACCAGAAACCGACTCTGAATCCCTTCATTCTGGAGAGGACGAATCTCTTTGCTAAATTTTGTTGTAGACACACACAGATGGTGTGAGCTCTCGGTAGCTCTATTTTTGCCGAGCCGCAACGGAGCCAGTTCTTCTACCAAACTTCTATTCGATTATTCCTGAAAATGTAGATATAATGATTATAGGAGGGACACAAATTAGATTGAGAGTCAATCAGTTAATGGGTAGATAAGAATAGTATACATAGATATGTACAGGTAACATACGCTACGAGCACACAGTTGCAACTGTACTGTAACGACTAACTTGTTTACGTTGCTGAGCCTGATGGGACCACAGCTGTGTCTAGTCTGGTTCATGTTGACGGAAATTGGCTGGGGTTGCTTCTTTAGATTTAGATGTCATCTTGTTAGTTGGCGTTGTATGGGTTGATCCATGGCATCATATCCTGAAATTAAAAATTAAAAAAAGGTTTCTGGGTTCTCGAGGGGGGCTTCATTGGCCCCCACTTGGTTCAAGACTAGCGTAGCTCTGTGAGGATTCGTTGAACTGGAGAAAGGCCATTGATGTGGTGGATGTACAACCTAAATGCACGACGTTTTGATCAATGCCTTGTACTTGCAAGTGTAATAAGTCTATTGGTGGAATTGAACCCACGGGACGAGTGTTAGTGATGTGGAAGATCTGAACATTACCTCCCTGTAGGGACACGAGATTGAACCAAAGAGCTTTGTCAATAGTGATCACCTGACTAGATTATTGTTTTGGAACCACTGCGAATAACTAACTGCTGTGTACATCATAAATAGTCTGGGACAATGCAAAGGTTTCTACCTCGAGTATCTATATACATGAATGTACATAATGTTTAGTTATAGATATATACTCCAGCGAACTCTCAGTTGATGTCATCATGAAATTACAATTCCTGGTGAATGCTAGGGCATCTTGTCAAAACGTTGAGAGTAAATTTCAAGTTGATGATTGAGAAGCTCATTGTAATATAGATATATATATATAGTTACATATGCAGATAGCACAGGAGTAAGAGAATAGTCAGTGTCTGTATGGACAAAAGGACTATGACACAGTTTAAATGAATTATGAAGGATGATACTCACCAACACACAGGAGAGATTAACTTCAGTAACTCCACTGCAGTTGATAGCTAAGTTGCTCACTTGTTGGTTAGGGTGACACTAAGTAGCTCACTTGTTGGTTAGGGTGACACTAAGTAGCTTACTTGTTGGTTAGGGTGACACTAAGTAGCTCACTTGTTCGTTAGGGTGACACTAAGTAGCTCACTTGTTGGTTAGGGTGACACTAAGTAGCTCACTTGTTGGTTAGGGTGACACTAAGTAGCTCACTTGTTCGTTAGGGTGACACTAAGTAGCTTACTTGTTGGTTAGAGTGACACTAAGTAGCTTACTTGTTGGTTAGGGTGACACTAAGTAGCTCACTTGTTGGTTAGGGTGACACTAAGTAGCTCATTTGTTGGTTAGAGTGACACTAAGTAGCTTACTTGTTGGTTAGGGTGACACTAAGTAGCTCACTTGTTGGTTAGGGTGATACTAAGTAGCTCACTTGTTCGTTAGGGTGACACTAAGTAGCTCATTTGTTGGTTAGGGTGATACTAAGTAGCTCACTTGTTCGTTAGGGTGACACTAAGTAGCTCACTTGTTGGTTAGGGTGACACTAAGTGGCTCACTTGTTGGTTAGGGTGACACTAAGTAGCTCACTTGTTGGTTAGGGTGACACTAAGTAGCTTACTTGTTGGTTAGGGTGACACTAAGTAGCTTACTTGTTGGTTAGGGTGACACTAAGTAGCTCACTTGTTCGTTAGGGTGACACTAAGTAGCTCACTTGTTGGTTAGGGTGACACTAAGTAGCTCACTTGTTCGTTAGGGTGACACTAAGTAGCTCACTTGTTGGTTAGGGTGACACTAAGTAGCTTACTTGTTGGTTAGGGTGACACTAAGTAGCTTACTTGTTGGTTAGGGTGACACTAAGTAGCTCACTTGTTCGTTAGGGTGACACTAAGTAGCTTACTTGTTGGTTAGGGTGACACTAAGTAGCTCACTTGTTGGTTAGGGTGACACTAAGTAGCTCACTTGTTCGTTAGGGTGACACTAAGTAGCTCACTTGTTGGTTAGGGTGACACTAAGTAGCTCACTTGTTCGTTAGGGTGACACTAAGTAGCTCACTTGTTGGTTAGGGTGACACTAAGTAGCTTACTTGTTGGTTAGGGTGACACTAAGTAGCTCACTTGTTCGTTAGAGTGACACTAAGTAGCTTACTTGTTGGTTAGAGTGACACTAAGTAGCTCACTTGTTGGTTAGGGTGACACTAAGTAGCTTACTTGTTGGTTAGAGTGACACTAAGTAGCTTACTTGTTCGTTAGAGTGACACTAAGTAGCTTACTTGTTGGTTAGGGTGACACTAAGTAGCTCATTTGTTGGTTAGGATGACACTAAGTAGCTTACTTGTTGGTTAGGGTGACACTAAGTAGCTCACTTGTTCGTTAGGGTGACACTAAGTAGCTCACTTGTTGGTTAGGGTGACACTAAGTAGCTCACTTGTTCGTTAGGGTGACACTAAGTAGCTCACTTGTTGGTTAGGGTGACACTAAGTAGCTTACTTGTTGGTTAGAGTGACACTAAGTAGCTTACTTGTTCGTTAGGGTGACACTAAGTAGCTCATTTGTTGGTTAGGATGACACTAAGTAGCTTACTTGTTGGTTAGAGTGACACTAAGTAGCTTACTTGTTGGTTAGGGTGACACTAAGTAGCTCACTTGTTGGTTAGGGTGATACTAAGTAGCTCACTTGTTCGTTAGGGTGACACTAAGTAGCTCATTTGTTGGTTAGGGTGATACTAAGTAGCTCACTTGTTCGTTAGGGTGACACTAAGTAGCTCACTTGTTGGTTAGGGTGACACTAAGTGGCTCACTTGTTGGTTAGGGTGACACTAAGTAGCTCACTTGTTGGTTAGGGTGACACTAAGTAGCTCACTTGTTGGTTAAGGTGACACTAAGTAGCTCACTTGTTGGTTAGAGTGATATCTTCTGTGGAGTCTCTTGGTTCATGTGTGCCAGCCATCACTAGAAGATGAGCAGTCAGTCAGACCATTTTGTGCACATCTCATCGCAGGTGCATAACCAGCAGCTGTGGCCACACTCAGCAATCGGTCCTTACAGCTGCACTCCGTCAGCTGTGTTAGAATACAGCCAGCTAAAGATCTTCAACAAGGCTACACACTCAACACTCTGTTCTCGTAGCTCATTCAGCTGTGTTAGAATGCAGCCAGCTAAAGATCCAGAACAAGGCTACACACTCAACACTCAGTTCTCGTAGCTCACTCAGCTGTGTTAGAATGCAGCCAGCTAAAGATCTAGAACAAGGCTACACACTCAACACTCAGTTCTCGTAGCTCACTCAGCTGTGTTAGAATGCAGCCGTTTGAGATCTAGCAAGTAGTATATAACAAGACTCGCTCTCCAGCAGCTGTTGGCACTATAAACACTTTGTCTATAGATTGGCCTAGACTACCTGTCCACCACAATAACAACTGTGCCTCCAGAATGCTATGTCCACTAGAGATTGAAGATAAGCTTCCTGGCTAATATACGCACCTTGATTAATTTTATTTTTATTTATTTTTTATGTGGAGGACGGTGGGACTTTCCCTTGGAAGTTTGGGTTGGTAATTCATGAATGATCATAAATTCATTATTTATTTGACATAACTGAATGTGAATGTCTGTACTGTACCACAACTCTGGCCTAGTGTGCTCCAGGCTTCTGCCACGAGTGCTATACCATAGCTCTGGCCTAGTATGCTTCAGACATCTGCAACGTCCTCACAGTTACCACCAGTCAAACTGGTTTTGGAGATTCAGCAACAATCTCCACGAAATGAGAGGGACTGGTACGATGCATTACAATTTAGCGTTGCCAGAGGCTAGGGATAAGAAATCTAGACTCTCTTCCATTTTACGTCCCCCAGATCAGCTAAGAGAAAGCAGGAGTTGCAATCCACCAACTTGTCGGAGAAGATCACCTGTGCTGCTGCTGCTTAGTAGACATGCCTTTACCAGTACTCCAGATCTCGAGGGCAGAAAAAGAAACCCTGCTATATATCCAGGTTGTAGTAAAGCACTTGCAGAGAGTGGCGTTATTTCCTGTGCCAGACTTAACTGGCATATTTGAGCTGACCTTCTGAGTTCTAGTCTGACCATAAAATCTGTCTTCCGAGAAGTACTGCTAAACGTGGCAACTGAGATCGCTAAGCTCTCTTCCTCTTCCATAGTCAAGGCAGATGGAATTTACAGCATCTGCAACACAAGATGTCTGTCTAGGACTAGTTTCTTTGGCCATGAAGTTTCTTGGGCCATGAGTTTGTTTTCTTTCCGGTATGTGAATCTTGAAACAAGCACCGGTATATGTAACGTGTGCAGTGCTGGCTGTAGATCTTGTAGTCTTGACTGAGGATGAATGGGTACACAAACTCGTGATCCCTAGGCCTCCTCAGCAATATATTTCGTCCATTCACAATGGTCACATGTTCGTCTGAGAATGCATGAGAAGTAATCTCGGAGTGGTCCGGAATTATAAATTTCTCGGTGAGCATAACCCCCTCCCCCTCCAAGCCTCGCTAGCCAGATGGAGCCTGTCATGATCCCAGATCCCCTTCGCCCCCAAGTCTCGCTAGTCAGATGGAGCCTGTCATGATCCCAGATCCCCTCCCCTCCAAGTCTCGCTAGCCAGATTGAGCCTGTCATGATCCCAGATCCCCTTCCCCCCCAAGTCTCGCTAGTTAGCTGGAGCTTGTCATGATCCCAGATCCCCTTCCCCCCCCCCAAGTCTCGCTAGTCAGCTGGAGCCTGTCATGATCCCAGATCCCCTTCCCCCCCAAGTCTCGCTAGTCAGCTGGAGATTGTCATGATCCCAGATTCCCTTCCCCCCCCCCCCCCCCAAGTCTCGCTAGCTAGCTGGAGCCTGTCATGATCCCAGATCCCCTTCCCCTCCAAGTCTCGCTAGTCAGCTGGAGCCTGTCATGATCCCAGATCCCCTTCCCCCCCCAAGTCTCGCTAGTCAGCTGAAGACTGTCTTGATCCCAGATCCCCTTCCCCTCCATGTCTCGCTAGCTAGCTGGAGCCAGTCATGATCCCAGATCCCCCCCCCCCCCCCCCAAGTCTCGCTAGTCAGCTGGAGACTGTCATGATCCCAGATCCCCTCCCCCCCCCCCCCCAAGTCTCACTAGCCAGCTAGAGACTGGCATGCAGGCATAGCAAGAGAGTGTGAAACCCCCTGAGAACTAAGCTATTTAATGTACACCAATTATTCAAACAGAAAAGGTCATTGAAGTGACATATCAATAATTCATCCTCATTGTTTCAGTCCCACCAACATACTTATTATACCTAAATTTAAAAAAACATTTGAGACGTCTGCCGGTTTAAATCTAATCAAGTGTACTTAACATTTCTGCCTCTTTGTTGTCCTTGGCAACCGCCAGGCTCAAGTGTAAACAGGATGGTGTCCTTGTATTTATGCCCCATCCTGTAATGGGAGGCATCATGAAAGGGATGACACTTGAGTACAAGAATATCGTATTTCTAGTGCAACAAACACTATAATTAGCTCCACTAATTGTGTGTATTACACAAAACTGAGCCTTTCCTACGACTTCCCAGGATGTTCTGGTGCTGTGGCGAGGCTGCTCACTCGTAGGACATGGATCCCTGAATCAGTGCTAGGGCTACAGTGTGCTAGGGCCAAGTCATATAGTATGGTCAGGGCTAGAGTTCTAGGGCTAGTTCTTCCTGGGTTATGGGCATGCTTGAGTCAGGGCTGTTCTAGGGTTAGGCTACTCTATGGCCAGGTATATTGAGGAGTGGTTATTCCACGGTTGTGGGTATTCTATGACCAAGGCTAGGGACGTCCCAGGGCACCTAGGAATGTTTGTAGCAGTTCTGGACAGCCTTCTAATAACCAGAAGTCATCACAAGCAACTGCACTTTCATTAAAATATGGCCCCTGAACTCAGACAGAGGAATTATTGCTTAGCAGCTGTAGTACGTCAGAACAACTGGAGAGAAATGTACCCATGTGTGAGACAGCCGAGTCATCTTGTGTGTAAGTCGACAAATTTCTAAAAGCATCCTAGCAATGAGTCAGGCTGATTATTGCAAGATTGTGGACTAAAAATAAATAATAAAATAAAGGCGTATTAATATTACTTCACAGAAAATCGAAGAGAACTCGTCATGGAGAATGAAGTAATAAGGACCTATGGAGGAGGAGCTAGCAAGCTCTCTCAAAGCTTTCTTGCTCTAAAATCTCTCGGGCCTTGTGCTTATCAAGTTGTGGGTCGTGGCAAACTAAATATGTTAATAACTAGTCCGTGCCATAAGATTATTTTAATCTCTAGCTAGATGTGTACACAACATCGAGAGGTGTGGCCGCCCCGGTCCCCACATGAGCTTCAAGGTGTCTGATATGGTAGAGGTGGTGTCGGCTCACTGGCGGGCTTCAGTATGGTCTCGTTGTGGCGAGCTTGGTAAGGGTTAAAAATAGAGTTGACACTTTTTTAAGGGTTAAAAATAGCTGTCTTTATTTATTATTATTTATTTTATTGTCTAGCAGGTATCTGGCATTGCTCGGGCAAAAATAGAGAAGTGAGTGAGAAGTCATAGTACAATCTAGTCGTAAAGGAACATAGTACCCCCAGAACAGCATAAAATACCCCCAGAACAGCATAAAATACCCCCACAACAACATAAAATACCCCCAGAACAGCATAAAATACACCCACAACAGCATAAAATACCCCCAGAACAGCATAAAATACACCCACAACAGCATAAAATACACCCACAACAGCATAAAATACCCCCAGAACAACATAAAATACCCCATAAAATACACCCACAACAGCATAAAATACCCCCAGAACAGCATAAATAACCCCAGAACAACATAAAATGAGCAATTCCTAAATAAGCATAAGCCAGTATATACCTGTAAAGATGCCCATGACACGTACCTTTACAGATGACTTCTGCTGGGCTCATCATGAAGAGGGACCTAAGCAGTCAGTAGCTTGTCTCCCCATGAAGAACAGCTGAGGCACCCAGTAGCCTAGCTCCCGATGAAGCAGGGTCTAAGCACCCAGTAACTGTGCTACAATCATGCATAGTAATAGTTATTCTTCTCTTCTCCTCTAGCTGTGTGCCTGATTGGGGCTACCCTTGAGTGCCACTCTATTATTTCAGAGCTGTGTACCACGTCAAGTACTTCGTGAGGAAGTGTGTTCTTCTTTTCTTATTTCAGAGCTGTGTGCAGCTTCTCCTAAGCACTGCCCCATATAGGTTTGCTGCTTGTACTATTCTGCGGCTGGTCATCACTGAAGATGATGAGCATTACAAATAATGGGGGGGTTGCCTTGGTAATTGACGGAAAATTAGAAAAAATCGTTCACTTATTTTGAGTTTTACGTATATTTGGAAGGTATTTTCAGGATAATATTCTGACCGCTCTTTGTAGTGAGGCAGTTATTAATAATGCCACTCTGTTATAGGGTAGTTATTAATAATGCCACTCTGTTATAGGGTAGTTATTAATAATGCCACTCTGTTATAGGGTAGTTGTTAATAATGCCACTCTGTTATAGGGTAGTTATTAATAATGCCACTCTGTTATAGGGTATATAGTTGTTAATAATGCCACGGGTAGTTGTTAATAATGCCACTCTGTTATAGGGTAGTTATTAATAATGCCACTCTGTTATAGGGTATATAGTTGTTAATAATGCCACTCTGTTATAGGGTAGTTGTTAATAATGCCACTCTGTTATAGGGTAGTTGTTAATAATGCCACTCTGTTATAGGGTAGTTGTTAATAATGCCACTCTGTTATAGGGTATATAGTTGCTAATAATGCCACTCTGTTATAGGGTAGTTGTTAATAATGCCACTCTGTTATAGGGTAGTTGTTAATAATGCCACTCTGTTATAGGGTAGTTGTTAATAATGCCACTCTGTTATAGGGTAGTTATTAATAATGCCACTCTGTTATAGGGTAGTTGTTAATAATGCCACTCTGTTATAGGGTAGTTGTTAATAATGCCACTGTGTTGTAGAGTAGTTCTTAATAAGAAAAATGGCTGCCACGGTCACAAATAGCATGAAAATTCATTCAAAACCTTCCTTAGGTGGGCTTTAAAAGGCTACAAAGTGTTTGGTCTGAAGGTTCGTTGGAAATGTTAAGGTACGGCCATTTTAAGAGTTGGAAGTTAACAGCGCAAATTGAATTTACACCTTTTAGGGATTATAAGTATAGTTTACACCTTGTTATGGTAGTGACACAAAGATTAACCCTCTTAATGCCAAAGTATGAAACACAGCTTCAAAAAAACTTGTAAGTACAACTGTGGCTACTCATGCTCATTAGTTATCCACCAAGATCTACAACTGAAATGATGAATGAGGCTCCTACTAGTCATAAGCACTCTGTTATGAAGTGCTTCTATATCTATGGCCTTTTGAACTACTTTATCTATGCATATAGTTTTCTAATGCTATTGAGTAACTTAAAGCTAAATAGCTACCCTTGATAGTATTTGAGGTAAGGTCTGCTGCTTGCTGTCTAGACTAGCTCTATAGGTTGAGGTAAGGTCTGCTGCTTGCTGTCTAGACTAGCTCTATAGGTTGAGGTAAGGTCTGCTGCTTGCTGTCTAGACTAGCTCTATAGGTTGAGGTAAGGTCTGCTGCTTGCTGTCTAGACTAGCTCTATAGGTTGAGGTAAGGTCTGCTGCTTGCTGTCTAGACTAGCTCTATAGGTTGAGGTAAGGTCTGCTGCTTGCTGTCTAGACTAGCTCTATGGGTTGAGGTAAGGTCTGCTGCTTGCTGTCTAGACTAGCTCTATAGGTTGAGGTAAGGTCTGCTAGACTAGCTCTATAGGTTGAGGTAAGGTCTGCTGCTTGCTGTCTAGACTAGCTCTATAGGTTGAGGTAAGGTCTGCTGCTTGCTGTCTAGACTAGCTCTATAGGTTGAGGTAAGGTCTGCTGCTTGCTGTCTAGACGAGCTCTATAGGTTGAGGTAAGGTCTGCTGCTTGCTGTCTAGACTAGCTCTATAGGTTGAGGTAAGGTCTGCTGCTTGCTGTCTAGACTAGCTCTATAGGTTGAGGTAAGGTCTGCTGCTTGCTGTCTAGACTAGCTCTATAGGTTGAGGTAAGGTCTGCTGCTTGCTGTCTAGACTAGCTCTATAGGTTGAGGTAAGGTCTGCTGCTTGCTGTCTAGACTAGCTCTATAGGTTGAGGTAAGGTCTGCTGCTTGCTGTCTAGACTAGCTCTATGGGTTGAGGTAAGGTCTGCTGCTTGCTGTCTAGACTAGCTCTATAGGTTGAGGTAAGGTCTGCTGCTTGCTGTCTAGACTAGCTCTATAGGTTGAGGTAAGGTCTGCTGCTTGCTGTCTAGACTAGCTCTATAGGTTGAGGTAAGGTCTGCTAGACTAGCTCTATAGGTTGAGGTAAGGTCTGCTGCTTGCTGTCTAGACTAGCTCTATGGGTTGAGGTAAGGTCTGCTGCTTGCCATCTAGACTAGCTCTATGGGTTGAGGTAAGGTCTGCTTCTTGCTGTCTAGACTAGCTCTATAGGTTGAGGTAAGGTCTGCTGCTTGCCATCTAGACTAGCTCTATAGGTATGACAACAAACTCACAAGAACTTTGATTATCCACCTTGTTCATATGAGTTCCACGCTGGAGTCTGTGAGAAGGATCGGACTATTACCCACAGATGTAGCTCTAGCTGTTGCACTGGTTAGTCTTGGTCCAAAGAAGCACAAATGAACTTGCCTGGTTTGTACTAAGTTTCCTTGAGCCAGCTAGGCTAGTGTTTTCAATAGAGTGTTCAGGGGAGTGCTATGTGGAGGCTACAAGCCACAGCTGTAGTTATAGCAGCTGCATGGGTCTATGTTAACTAAGCCAAGCCCAAAGACGGAAGTCCACAAATGAAAACCACATTGGCCACTAGTTTTCTAAGGGGCCTCCCCAGTAGCAGTATATAATTATAACACAACACACACATACACACACACATGCAGTTTAACCTTGATAGTAAGGGTTAATAATGGAGTTGAAACAACTATGTAAGGGTTAAAAATGCAGTTGAGACACCTGTGAGAGTTAAAATGGAGTTGAGACACCTTGCAAGGGTTAAAAATGGAGTTGAGACACCTTCAGATGCAAGGGTTAAAATGGAACTGAACTGCATGTGTATTTGTGTGTTATAATTATATCATGCACACAAGTAGGATTGAGCTATGGCTACTCGTCTGTTTGCTAGAAGATTTGCCATGTACAAATAACACTAGGTCAGCTGGGGAGTAGCCAAATGAAGGGTTAAAGATTCATCTGCTTTGACAGTCCTCAATGCTGGCAGCATCTGTTCATTCAGTTAGGAGCATTGCCTGTTGTGCCAGATACAAGCACAGCCACTAGCCTACACTGTGTGCCATACGAGGGTTTAGAGGCTGGACTCTTGGGCCGGTTCACGGTGTGTCGCATCACATCGCATCATGTCATTTGGATAGAACTCGCTTCTGTTCATGCACTGTAACATCCTTAAAACTGGGAATTTTATTTGTTATTGTTGACAGCCATAATATGTAGGGTTGTTAATAGTCTCATTTGTTTCTCTAGGAATCAAGTTTTCAAACTGTTTATTTAGCTGCAGTTTGGTGGGAATCAGCTCCATCGAGTTAAGCAAACAAAGGCTCTGTAGTGCTGCATCGCGCTAGTGCTGCATCACGCTAGTGCTGCATCACGCTAGTGCTGCATCGCGCTAGTGTGCATCGCGCTAGTGCTGCATCACGGTAGTGCTACATCACGTTAGTGCTATGTCCACAACACAATCTTACAACATAAAAATCCATCCCAGGAGTGCCTACTTTCTCGTGGGTGAAAGCATTCAGAGCAATTCCAGGTCAGCGGTGCCTGTGCAATTTTACTCTGCGCAGTGACTTCCTGAAACATCAAGCAATTGTCAGCCATTTTTATTGTTACTATTTTTATATTTATTTTGGTTGCTTCCCCCGCCCAACTGGAGGCAAAGTTGTACGATGATACAGCAAGTCTACTTGGCATGTGAAGGTTTAAACCAATCCCATGTCTAGTGCATGTGTTTGTGTATACTTATATATATACTTATATAGTAGTAATAGAAAAGTATTGGGATGGCTAGTCCTACTATAGTTTCATGCTAATGCAGGGACAATGAGCAACTGAGGTGGCATGTGAGCATATATGAGGTGGGGCAGGCAAGTGGGGTGATGCAAGTCCATGGATGGGCGTTAATGAATGAGTGTGATAATTCAAATACTCTTGAGGAGAAACTTGTTCTTGTGCCTACACTTTGAAAGGAATTCCGATCGCTTGTTCAATGATGTTTGGCTGTCGGAGTAGATGATGTGGATATATATACTTATATATATAAATATATATATACATATATATATATGTATTATATATAGTTACTTATATATATATACATATATATATATGTATATATATATAGTTATATATGTATGATGCACATGGTATATATATGCACATGGTGTATATATACAATTTCTTTTTCTTGTGAGACCAAGTTTTCGTAGATATCCTCTTACAGCTGTCAATTGGTTGAGGTGTGTGGCCTTGCCAAGTTCTTGGCACATCTCTCAATGCCTTGCCTTGCATGCAGTTCTAGCATTAGTGGACGCAAACAGAATCATGATTACAAAATACCTTTGAAAAGATGTTTGAAGACCTTGTCAGCTTCTGCGTGGTCTTGTCTTTGCTACTCTGACAATTCCATGAGCCTTCAAGTAATGGCTGCTGGTGATTTCACTCTTTGTGTGCCTCTCGTCTTCAGGTGAAGCTGGTTCCAAGTGCTCTTGGAGAAACTCTCCTCTCTCTCTCTCAGCCAAACTTCACATGCACATCACCACTAGCCGCCAGCCTGTTGTGGTGCAGGGCATCTGGGTGGTATGCAACCTTCACACAAGTTGGCAAGTGGTAAAGAATCACACACATGTGAGTAAGCTTCTCTTACGCAAATAATTGGCCAAAAACCTGCTTCAGCTCGCCCTGCACAATACCTTGCATTTATTCTTGTCAGATTTTCATCCTCTACAAGTTTTTAAACGATGTTTTGGACGACTGCTAACCTGATGAATGGTTTTGTTGCGAGTTAAAATTATTATCATGAACTTGGTAATGAGTTGCACCTGGAGAATTAAAAGTGTAATTTCTTGTGGGTTGGGAATTTAGCCACTCGCTTGAAGTGGTCTATGGTACGTAATGTTCCACGTGCCAACACAACTGTGCAAGCCCGCTCCTGATGATTTTTGTTACTTGTATGCAGTGGGAGTGATGGTTTGGTGAAGATTTGGACCATCAAGACCAATGAGTGCACAGCCACATTGGACGAGCACACAGAGAAGGTGTGGTCTCTAGCCGTCTCATCTGACGGCAGTGTGCTGGTGTCTGGTGGAGCAGATTCCGTCATATGTCAATGGAAGGTAAAGAGATGGTTTGCACAGGCTATGGGGTCGAGGCAGGTTAATGGAAGCATACCAGAATAGAACCCTGATGAAGGCCGGAGCATCTAGTGGAAATGTCGAGAGAGTACAATTTCAAGTTGATTATTGAGAAGGTTATTGTAAGTTGTTATGTCAACTGAGAGTTCATTGAGAGTACTTCTTTATATATTATTATTCTGTTATTATTATTATTTCATTTTTAATATTATATATTTTATAAACTTACATGTCACTTTCTCTGCTCTCTTTTTAGAACTCACTGTAGCAAAGGAAATGAATGAGCATACAAAACTGTCTGGTGATACTCTGGAATATGTTTACATGGGAAGGGGGGGCTAAGAAATCAATTCTGTGGGGGGTGGGAGGCTGATGTTCAATCATCAGAATAGAGTCACACCCACACAATGCACAACTAGAACTCGTGCGTGCATGCGGCAGTGGGATTCATTTAACAACAACAAGTCTTCACGGCTCCAGTTGTTGCTTTTGGTGTTGTTGCTTTGTCAGTTTTGCTCAAATGGTTTACCTTGTGGGGTGAGGAAGTGCTACCGAACTCCATAGAGTTACCTTGTGGGGCGAGGAAGTGCTACCGAACTCCATAGAGTTACCTTGTGGGGTGAGGAGGTGCTACTGAACTCCATAGAGTTACCTTGTGGGGTGAGGAGGTGCTACTGAACTCCATAGAGTTACCTTGTGGGGTGAGGAGGTGCTACTGAACTCCATAGAGTTACCTTGTGGGGTGAGGAAGTGCTACTGAACTCCATAGAGTTACCTTGTGGGGTGAGGAGGTGCTACTGAACTCCATAGAGTTACCTTGTGGGGTGAGGAAGTGCTACCGAACTCCATAGAGTTACCTTGTGGGGTGAGGAAGTGCTACCGAACTCCATAGAGTTACCTTGTGGGGTGAGGAGGTGCTACCGAACTCCGTAGAGTTACCTTGTGGGGTTAGGAGGTGCTACCGAACTCCGTAGAGTTACCTTGTGGGGTGAGTAGGTGCTACCGAACTCCATAGAGTTACCTTGTGGGGTGAGGAGGTGCTACTGAACTCCATAGAGTTACCTTGTGGGGTGAGGAGGTGCTACCGAACTCCATAGAGTTACCTTGTGGGGTGAGGAAGTGCTACTGAACTCCATAGAGTTACCTTGTGGGGTGAGGAAGTGCTACCGAACTCCATAGAGTTACCTTGTGAGGTGAGGAAGTGCTACTGAACTCCATAGAGTTACCTTGTGGGGTGAGGAGGTGCTACTGAACTCCATAGAGTTACCTTGTGGGGTGAGGAGGTGCTACCGAACTCCATAGAGTTACCTTGTGGGGTGAGGAAGTGCTACTGAACTCCATAGAGTTACCTTTTGGGGTGAGGAGGTGCTACCGAACTCCATAGAGTTACCTTGTGGGGTGAGGAAGTGCTACCGAACTTACCTTGTGGGGTGAGGAGGTGCTACCGAACTCCATAGAGTTACCTTGTGGGGTGAGGAAGTGCTACCGAACTCCATAGAGTTACCTTTTGGGGTGAGGAGGTGCTACTGAACTCCATAGAGTTACCTTGTGGGGTGAGGAGGTGCTACCGAACTCCATAGAGTTACCTTGTGGGGTGAGGAGGTGCTACCGAACTCCATAGAGTTACCTTGTGGGGTGAGGAAGTGCTACTGAACTCCATAGAGTTAGTGAGGAAGTGCTACCGAACTCCATAGAGTTACCTTGTGGGGTGAGGAGGTGCTACTGAACTCCATAGAGTTACCTTGTGGGGTGAGGAAGTGCTACCGAACTCCATAGAGTTACCTTGTGGGGTGAGGAGGTGCTACCGAACTCCATAGAGTTACTTTGTGGGGTGAGGAAGTGCTACTGAACTCCATAGAGTTACCTTGTGGGGTGAGGAAGTGCTACCGAACTCCATAGAGTTACCTTGTGGGGTGAGGAAGTGCTACCGAACTCCATAGAGTTACCTTGTGGGGTGAGGATGTACTACTGAACTCCATAGAGTTACCTTGTGGGGTGAGGAAGTGCTACTGAACTCCATAGAGTTACCTTGTGGGGTGCGGAAGTGCTACCGAACTCCATAGAGTTACCTTGTGAGGTGAGGAGGTGCTACTGAGCTCCATAGAGAGGGAGCTTTATGATGGTCTTGTGTAGATCTCAATATTTTGAAGTTGGAGTCGACGGCCCTGGGATAAAGGATAAGCATGTCGTCCTTCTTTCTCCCCCAACTTTTTCCCTCCCTTATTTAAAATCTTTCAGGATGTGACGGAGCAGGTTGCAGCAGAGGCTGCTGTCGAGGAGGAGAAGAAGCTGCTCTGTGAGCAGGAGCTCTCCAACTTGCTGCAGCGGAAGAACTATGTGAAGGCAGTGGGTGTGGCTCTCACTCTGGACCAACCTCACCGAGTCTTCACCATATTACAAGGTACAATGTAGGCAAGGCTATCAAGAGAAGGAGGAATGGGAGAGGAGACAGCCACAACCTTTTCTAGAATTCCTGAGATAATTGGGTCTATCCCTGGATGTTCTTATCCCTAGAATACCACTAACTCTAGCCCTAGGATCTACCCGACCCTAACCTTACATAACCCCGCCTAGCCCTAGCCCTAGGATCTACCCGACCCTAACCTTACATTACCCCGCCTAGCCCTAGCCCTAGGATCTACCCGACCCTAACCTTACATTACCCCGGGCCTAGCCCTAGGATCTACCCGACCCTAACCTTACATTACCCCGGGCCTAGCCCTAGCCCTAGGATCTACCCCTAGGATCTACCCGACCCTAACCTTACTAAGAAGGAAGCTAGTCTCGGGAGCTGGAGTAGGAGCTAGAGATGATGAGCTATGAAGGGAGCTGGACTAGGAGCTAGAGATGGCATCTCAGGTGTTTTTCAAGGCCACCATATGTACAAATTAATTTGGAAACCCTTCATTGGTAAAAGGCTCCGCTTGGAGAAGGATGAAGGCAATTCTCAGGACAGACACACATAGGCAGCCTCTATGTCTTTGCATTTTACCTTCTTCAACGACAGTAAGACTGGAGCTTCTCAGTGAAGTACCACGTGCATGCCTAATAGAGACAGTTTGTAACGACAGCGGGTAGAACTCCTAACAGCATATTTTACGCTAAACATCTTAGCAACGGTATATTACAATGAGTGTGCTAGCATCCCCTATATGGTTTGCTAACTGACATAAATGCTATGAAGAAACATTGAGATTCATCTTCAAGAATCTGTGTTTTCTCTCATTTCTTTCCCTTGCTGCATAAACTGGAATGCTTTAAAGTGGGTAATGGTCATCACACGGTAAGGATCGTAATATGGTAAGGATCGTCATATAGTTAGATTCTTTGCCTCATTCTAGCTAGCTAACATGCTGTATTTACTCGAAGTAAGTGACCGCTCGGTTGATTGACTGGGAGTGTTCTTCTCGGCTATTTGTTTTGTGGGAGTTCTCCCATTCAACTTAACAATTAATGATCCCGACTCTAATAACGAAGCAACAACAACTATAACGATAAATGTTGCTTGCTGCCTTGAGTAGTAGTCAACAACAATAAGAACCAGGGAGAGATAAAGTGTGTAAAGGGAGACACTGATGCTGGGGTCCTTGTGTGGTAGGGGTGACAGCAGAGCACAGCCTGGATATTTCACTTGTGGTTGTAGGTGCAAGTCTGCCTCGTACCAAACAAGGAGTAGTTATTTATCTTTCTGCTGTTTGGGTTGCCCCTCCCACAATATTGAAGGAGTCTGCAAGACAACAAACAAACTATACTCATCTCGAATCGGATTATTAATGATTATTTTCACCTGAAATCAAGTTGCTTAAATTATCCAAAGAGGCTCCAAAGAGGCTCCAAAGAGGCTCTATGCCATGTACACAAATCCAAGACAATCCCTTCACCATTTTGAAACTGTGTATACGAATACTATACTGCTGCGTACAAATGATTGGTTTTAAATGGTAAAGGGTCATCTAATTGGTTGTGGCTATAGGCATGCACTTGTTTCCTTCCAGGCATCCTTGGGGTGTCATGAGCCATCAGGTGTCCATGTTAAATTCAGCTTCAAAATGTTACAAATGTGTTTGGTGCTCACCCTCGGATGTCAATGTGTCAAAAGAGCACAAGTACACTTAACAAAAGTCACATACCATCACGTGGGGTAACACGAGTGGAGCTAGCGTGCAGGCGCTGGCCAAATGTGCCTATCAAAAGCACTGCATAAGTTCTCTACCCTTCTTCTTCCCTTGCCAGAAATATGAAATCTTGACTGCTGGTGGGTAAGTAGCTTGAGCGATGCTTTAGTTTGACTCTTTTGGTTCCACAAATTCCCCAATTTGATGTCATCGCTGGTTAGCAGTGGGTGTGACTGAAGTATTTATGAGATCTCTGTGTCTCCCTTTGTGTGTGTCCTTGGACATTTATAGACCCCATAGTGTTATGATCAGAGGAACACTGAGTGTTGGCAGGATATGCCGACTTCTTGGTCATTGGTGTCTCTGCCCAAGACTCTACAGTGGTGGTGATCCTTTACCATATTTTGTTGTTTTAGGCATCTGTTATTCCTGCCACCTGCGTACGCAGCACATGTCATGCCCGCAGAGATATAGCCACATGCGCGGGGTTCATGGTAGAGATGTTTTAGCTCTGACACGAGAGTCCCAGGAAGCCTCTTGAACAGTGATGGCATTGTTCAGGTTTGCATGGACATGAGAGAGCAGAACATCCATGACCTGCAGTGGAAACAACTAGACAGGATGTGTTAGGAGGGAGATCAAGAAGCTTGAGCGGCTGTGTGATGCTCTTAAGAAGTGTGGTAGGGGAGCACAGCCTGGATATTTCACTTGTGGTTGTAGGTGCAAGTCTGCCTCGTACCAAACAAGGAGTAGTTCTCTTTCTTCTAACAACTATGCAACCATTAGTTCACTCTCCTCTATCAACTATGCAGCCTGTTCTCACTCCTGTGCAGCCATTAGTTCACTCTCCTCTATCAACTATGCAGCCTGTTCTCACTCCTGTGCAGCCAGTAGTTCACTCTCCTCTATCAACTATGCAGCCTGTTCTCACTCCTGTGTAGCCAGTAGTTCACTCTCCTCTATCAACTATGCAGCCTGTTCTCACTCCTGTGCAGCCATTAGTTCACTCTCCTCTATCAACTATGCAGCCTGTTCTCACTCCTGTGCAGCCAGTAGTTCACTCTCCTCTATCAACTATGCAACCTGTTCTCACTCCTGTGCAGCCATTAGTTCACTCTCCTCTATCAACTATGCAGCCTGTTCTCACTCCTGTGCAGCCATTAGTTCACTCTCCTCTATCAACTATGCAACCTGTTCTCACTCCTGTGCAGCCATTAGTTCACTCTCCTCGATCAACTATGCAACCTGTTCTCACTCCTGTGCAGCCATTAGTTCACTCTCCTCTATCAACTATGCAACCTGTTCTCACTCCTGTGCAGCCATTAGTTCACTCTCCTCTATCAACTATGCAGCCTGTTCTCACTCCTGTGCAGCCATTAGTTCACTCTCCTCTATCAACTATGCAACCTGTTCTCACTCCTGTGCAGCCAGTAGTTTACTCTCCTCTATCAACTATGCAGCCTGTTCTCACTCCTGTGCAGCCATTAGTTCACTCTCCTCTATCAACTATGCAGCCTGTTCTCACTCCTGTGTAGCCAGTAGTTCACTCTCCTCTATCAACTATGCAGCCTGTTCTCACTCCTGTGCAGCCATTAGTTCACTCTCCTCTATCAACTATGCAACCTGTTCTCACTCCTGTGTAGCCAGTAGTTCACTCTCCTCTATCAACTATGCAACCTGTTCTCACTCCTGTGCAGCCATTAGTTCACTCTCCTCTATCAACTATGCAACCTGTTCTCACTCCTGTGCAGCCAGTAGTTCACTCTCCTCTATCAACTATGCAACCTGTTCTCACTCCTGTGCAGCCATTAGTTCACTCTCCTCTATCAACTATGCAGCCTGTTCTCACTCCTGTGCAGCCATTAGTTCACTCTCCTCTATCAACTATGTAGCCTGTTCTCACTCCTGTGTAGCCAGTAGTTCACTCTCCTCTATCAACTATGCAACCTGTTCTCACTCCTGTGCAGCCAGTAGTTCACTCTCCTCTATCAACTATGCAACCTGTTCTCACTCCTGTGCAGCCAGTAGTTCACTCTCCTCTATCAACTATGCAGCCTGTTCTCACTCCTGTGCAGCCATTAGTTCACTCTCCTCTATCAACTATGCAACCTGTTCTCACTCCTGTGCAGCCAGTAGTTCACTCTCCTCTATCAACTATGCAACCTGTTCTCACTCCTGTGCAGCCATTAGTTCACTCTCCTCTATCAACTATGCAACCTGTTCTCACTCCTGTGCAGCCAGTAGTTCACTCTCCTCTATCAACTATGCAACCTGTTCTCACTCCTGTGCAGCCAATAGTTCACTCTCCTCTATCAACTATGCAACCTGTTCTCACTCCTGTGCAGCCATTAGTTCACTCTCCTCTATCAACTATGCAGCCTGTTCTCACTCCTGTGCAGCCAGTAGTTCACTCTCCTCTATCAACTATGCAGCCTGTTCTCACTCCTGTGTAGCCAGTAGTTCACTCTCCTCTATCAACTATGCAACCTGTTCTCACTCCTGTGCAGCCATTAGTTCACTCTCCTCTATCAACTATGCAGCCTGTTCTCACTCCTGTGCAGCCATTAGTTCACTCTCCTCTATCAACTATGCAGCCTGTTCTCACTCGTGTGCAGCCATTAGTTCACTCTCCTCTATCAACTATGCAACCTGTTCTCACTCCTGTGCAGCCATTAGTTCACTCTCCTCTATCAACTATGCAGCCTGTTCTCACTCCTGTGCAGCCATTAGTTCACTCTCCTCTATCAACTATGCAACCTGTTCTCACTCCTGTGCAGCCAGTAGTTCACTCTCCTCTATCAACTATGCAACCTGTTCTCACTCCTGTGCAGCCATTAGTTCACTCTCCTCTATCAACTATGCAACCTGTTCTCACTCCTGTGCAGCCAGTAGTTCACTCTCCTCTATCAACTATGCAACCTGTTCTCACTCCTGTGCAGCCATTAGTTCACTCTCCTCTATCAACTATGCAACCTGTTCTCACTCCTGTGCAGCCATTAGTTCACTCTCCTCTATCAACTATGTAGCCTGTTCTCACTCCTGTGCAGCCATTAGTTCACTCTCCTCTATCAACTATGCAGCCTGTTCTCACTCCTGTGCAGCCAGTAGTTCACTCTCCTCTATCAACTATGCAGCCTGTTCTCACTCCTGTGCAGCCATTAGTTCACTCTCCTCTATCAACTATGCAACCTGTTCTCACTCCTGTGCAGCCATTAGTTCACTCTCCTCTATCAACTATGCAGCCTGTTCTCACTCCTGTGCAGCCATTAGTTCACTCTCCTCTATCAACTATGCAGCCTGTTCTCACTCCTGTGCAGCCATTAGTTCACTCTCCTCTATCAACTATGCAGCCTGTTCTCACTCCTGTGCAGCCAGTAGTTCACTCTCCTCTATCAACTATGCAGCCTGTTCTCACTCCTGTGCAGCCATTAGTTCACTCTCCTCTATCAACTATGCAACCTGTTCTCACTCCTGTGCAGCCATTAGTTCACTCTCCTCTATCAACTATGCAGCCTGTTCTCACTCCTGTGCAGCCATTAGTTCACTCTCCTCTATCAACTATGCAGCCTGTTCTCACTCCTGTGCAGCCATTAGTTCACTCTCCTCTATCAACTATGCAGCCTGTTCTCACTCCTGTGCAGCCATTAGTTCACTCTCCTCTATCAACTATGCAGCCTGTTCTCACTCCTGTGCAGCCATTAGTTCACTCTCCTCTATCAACTATGCAGCCTGTTCTCACTCCTGTGCAGCCATTAGTTCACTCTCCTCTATCAACTATGCAGCCTGTTCTCACTCCTGTGCAGCCAGTAGTTCACTCTCCTCTATCAACTATGCAACCTGTTCTCACTCCTGTGCAGCCATTAGTTCACTCTCCTCTATCAACTATGCAGCCTGTTCTCACTCCTGTGCAGCCATTAGTTCACTCTCCTCTATCAACTATGCAGCCTGTTCTCACTCCTGTGCAGCCAGTAGTTCACTCTCCTCTATCAACTATGCAGCCTGTTCTCACTCCTGTGCAGCCATTAGTTCACTCTCCTCTATCAACTATGCAACCTGTTCTCACTCCTGTGCAGCCATTAGTTCACTCTCCTCTATCAACTATGCAGCCTGTTCTCACTCCTGTGCAGCCATTAGTTCACTCTCCTCTATCAACTATGCAGCCTGTTCTCACTCCTGTGCAGCCAGTAGTTCACTCTCCTCTATCAACTATGCAACCTGTTCTCACTCCTGTGCAGCCATTAGTTCACTCTCCTCTATCAACTATGCAGCCTGTTCTCACTCCTGTGCAGCCATTAGTTCACTCTCCTCTATCAACTATGCAGCCTGTTCTCACTCCTGTGCAGCCATTAGTTCACTCTCCTCTATCAACTATGCAACCTGTTCTCACTCCTGTGCAGCCAGTAGTTCACTCTCCTCTATCAACTATGCAGCCTGTTCTCACTCCTGTGTAGCCATTAGTTCACTCTCCTCTATCAACTATGCAACCTGTTCTCACTCTTGTGCAGCCATTAGTTCACTCTCCTCTATCAACTATGCAGCCTGTTCTCACTCTTGTGCAGCCATTAGTTCACTCTCCTCTATCAACTATGCAGCCTGTTCTCACTCTTGTGCAGCCATTAGTTCACTCTCCTCTATCAACTATGCAGCCTGTTCTCACTCCTGTGCAGCCATTAGTTCACTCTCCTCTATCAACTATGCAACCTGTTCTCACTCCTGTGCAGCCAGTAGTTCACTCTCCTCTATCAACTATGCAGCCTGTTCTCACTCCTGTGCAGCCATTAGTTCACTCTCCTCTATCAACTATGCAACCTGTTCTCACTCCTGTGCAGCCAGTAGTTCACTCTCCTCTATCAACTATGCAGCCTGTTCTCACTCCTGTGCACCCATTAGTTCACTCTCCTCTATCAACTATGCAGCCTGTTCTCACTCCTGTGCAGCCAGTAGTTCACTCTCCTCTATCAACTATGCAGCCTGTTCTCACTCCTGTGCAGCCATTAGTTCTCACTCCTGTGCAGCCATTAGTTCACTCTCCTCTATCAACTATGCAACCTGTTCTCACTCCTGTGCAGCCATTAGTTCACTCTCCTCTATCAACTATGCAGCCTGTTCTCACTCCTGTGCAGCCATTAGTTCACTCTCCTCTATCAACTATGCAGCCTGTTCTCACTCCTGTGCAGCCATTAGTTCACTCTCCTCTATCAACTATGCAACCTGTTCTGACTCCTGTGCAGCCATTAGTTCACTCTCCTCTATCAACTATGCAGCCTGTTCTCACTCTCCTGTGCAGCCATTAGTTCACTCTCCTCTATCAACTATGCAGCCTGTTCTCACTCCTGTGCAGCCATTAGTTCACTCTCCTCTATCAACTATGCAACCTGTTCTCACTCCTGTGCAGCCAGTAGTTCACTCTCCTCTATCAACTATGCAGCCTGTTCTCACTCCTGTGCAGCCATTAGTTCACTCTCCTCTATCAACTATGCAGCCTGTTCTCACTCCTGTGCAGCCAGTAGTTCACTCTCCTCTATCAACTATGCAGCCTGTTCTCATTCCTGTGCAGCCATTAGTTCACTCTCCTCTATCAACTATGCAGCCTGTTCTCACTCCTGTGCAGCCAGTAGTTCACTCTCCTCTATCAACTATGCAACCTGTTCTCACTCCTGTGTAGCCATTAGTTCACTCTCCTCTATCGACTATGCAGCCTGTTCTCACTCCTGTGCAGCCAGTAGTTCACTCTCCTCTATCAACTATGCAACCTGTTCTCACTCCTGTGCAGCCATTAGTTCACTCTCCTCTATCGACTATGCAGCCTGTTCTCACTCCTGTGCAGCCATTAGTTCACTCTCCTCTATCAACTATGCAACCTGTTCTCACTCCTGTGCAGCCAGTAGTTCACTCTCCTCTATCAACTATGCAGCCTGTTCTCACTCCTGTGCAGCCATTAGTTCACTCTCCTCTATCAACTATGCAGCCTGTTCTCACTCCTGTGCAGCCATTAGTTCACTCTCCTCTATCAACTATGCAGCCTGTTCTCACTCCTGTGCAGCCAGTAGTTCACTCTCCTCTATCAACTATGCAGCCTGTTCTCACTCCTGTGCAGCCATTAGTTCACTCTCCTCTATCAACTATGCAGCCTGTTCTCACTCCTGTGCAGCCAGTAGTTCACTCTCCTCTATCAACTATGCAGCCTGTTCTCACTCCTGTGCAGCCATTAGTTCACTCTCCTCTATCAACTATGTAGCCTGTTCTCACTCCTGTGCAGCCATTAGTTCACTCTCCTCTATCAACTATGCAGCCTGTTCTCACTCCTGTGCAGCCATTAGTTCACTCTCCTCTATCAACTATGCAGCCTGTTCTCACTCCTGTGCAGCCATTAGTTCACTCTCCTCTATCAACTATGCAACCTGTTCTCACTCCTGTGCAGCCAGTAGTTCACTCTCCTCTATCAGCTATGCAGCCTGTTCTCACTCCTGTGCAGCCATTAGTTCACTCTCCTCTATCAACTATGCAGCCTGTTCTCACTCCTGTGCAGCCATTAGTTCACTCTCCTCTATCAACTATGCAGCCTGTTCTCACTCCTGTGCAGCCAGTAGTTCACTCTCCTCTATCAACTATGCAACCTGTTCTCACTCCTGTGTAGCCATTAGTTCACTCTCCTCTATCAACTATGCAGCCTGTTCTCACTCCTGTGCAGCCATTAGTTCACTCTCCTCTATCAACTATGCAGCCTGTTCTCACTCCTGTGTAGCCAGTAGTTCACTCTCCTCTATCAACTATGCAGCCTGTTCTCACTCCTGTGTAGCCAGTAGTTCACTCTCCTCTATCAACTATGCAACCTGTTCTCACTCCTGTGCAGCCAGTAGTTCACTCTCCTCTATCAACTATGCAGCCTGTTCTCACTCCTGTGCAGCCATTAGTTCACTCTCCTCTATCAACTATGCAACCTGTTCTCACTCCTGTGCAGCCATTAGTTCACTCTCCTCTATCAACTATGCAACCTGTTCTCACTCCTGTGCAGCCATTAGTTCACTCTCCTCTATCAACTATGCAGCCTGTTCTCACTCCTGTACAGCCAGTAGTTCACTCTCCTCTATCAACTATGCAGCCTGTTCTCACTCCTGTGCAGCCAGTAGTTCACTCTCCTCTATCAACTATGCAACCTGTTCTCACTCCTGTGCAGCCATTAGTTCACTCTCCTCTATCAACTATGCAGCCTGTTCTCACTCCTGTACAGCCAGTAGTTCACTCTCCTCTATCAACTATGCAGCCTGTTCTCACTCCTGTGCAGCCAGTAGTTCACTCTCCTCTATCAACTATGCAACCTGTTCTCACTCCTGTGCAGCCATTAGTTCACTCTCCTCTATCAACTATGCAGCCTGTTCTCACTCCTGTGCAGCCATTAGTTCACTCTCCTCTATCAACTATGCAGCCTGTTCTCACTCCTGTGTAGCCAGTAGTTCACTCTCCTCTATCAACTATGTAGCCTGTTCTCACTCCTGTGCAGCCATTAGTTCACTCTCCTCTATCAACTATGCAGCCTGTTCTCACTCCTGTGCAGCCATTAGTTCACTCTCCTCTATCAACTATGCAGCCTGTTCTCACTCCTGTGCAGCCATTAGTTCACTCTCCTCTATCAACTATGCAACCTGTTCTCACTCCTGTGCAGCCATTAGTTCACTCTCCTCTATCAACTATGCAGCCTGTTCTCACTCCTGTGCAGCCAGTAGTTCACTCTCCTCTATCAACTATGTAGCCTGTTCTCACTCCTGTGCAGCCATTAGTTCACTCTCCTCTATCAACTATGCAGCCTGTTCTCACTCCTGTGCAGCCATTAGTTCACTCTCCTCTATCAACTATGCAGCCTGTTCTCACTCCTGTGCAGCCAGTAGTTCACTCTCCTCTATCAACTATGCAACCTGTTCTCACTCCTGTGCAGCCATTAGTTCACTCTCCTCTATCAACTATGCAGCCTGTTCTCACTCCTGTGCAGCCATTAGTTCACTCTCCTCTATCAACTATGCAGCCATTAGTTCACTCTCCTCTATCAACTATGCAGCCTGTTCTCACTCCTGTGTAGCCAGTAGTTCACTCTCCTCTATCAACTATGCAGCCTGTTCTCACTCCTGTGCAGCCATTAGTTCACTCTCCTCTATCAACTATGCAACCTGTTCTCACTCCTGTGCAGCCATTAGTTCACTCTCCTCTATCAACTATGCAGCCTGTTCTCACTCCTGTGCAGCCATTAGTTCACTCTCCTCTATCAACTATGCAGCCTGTTCTCACTCCTGTGCAGCCAGTAGTTCACTCTCCTCTATCAACTATGCAACCTGTTCTCACTCCTGTGCAGCCATTAGTTCACTCTCCTCTATCAACTATGCAGCCTGTTCTCACTCCTGTGCAGCCATTAGTTCACTCTCCTCTATCAACTATGCAACCTGTTCTCACTCCTGTGCAGCCAGTAGTTCACTCTCCTCTATCAACTATGCAGCCTGTTCTCACTCCTGTGCAGCCATTAGTTCACTCTCCTCTATCAACTATGCAACCTGTTCTCACTCCTGTGCAGCCATTAGTTCACTCTCCTCTATCAACTATGTAACCTGTTCTCACTCCTGTGCAGCCAGTAGTTCACTCTCCTCTATCAACTATGCAGCCTGTTCTCACTCCTGTGCAGCCAGTAGTTCACTCTCCTCTATCAACTATGCAGCCTGTTCTCAATCCTGTGTAGCCAGTAGTTCACTCTCCTCTATCAACTATGCAGCCTGTTCTCACTCCTGTGCAGCCATTAGTTCACTCTCCTCTATCAACTATGCAGCCTGTTCTCACTCCTGTGTAGCCAGTAGTTCACTCTCCTCTATCAACTATGCAGCCTGTTCTCACTCCTGTGCAGCCATTAGTTCACTCTCCTCTATCAACTATGCAACCTGTTCTCACTCCTGTGCAGCCATTAGTTCACTCTCCTCTATCAACTATGCAGCCTGTTCTCACTCCTGTGCAGCCATTAGTTCACTCTCCTCTATCAACTATGCAGCCTGTTCTCACTCCTGTGCAGCCAGTAGTTCACTCTCCTCTATCAACTATGCAGCCTGTTCTCACTCCTGTGCAGCCATTAGTTCACTCTCCTCTATCAACTATGTAGCCTGTTCTCACTCCTGTGCAGCCATTAGTTCACTCTCCTCTATCAACTATGCAACCTGTTCTCACTCCTGTGCAGCCATTAGTTCACTCTCCTCTATCAACTATGCAGCCTGTTCTCACTCCTGTGCAGCCATTAGTTCACTCTCCTCTATCAACTATGCAGCCTGTTCTCACTCCTGTGCAGCCAGTAGTTCACTCTCCTCTATCAACTATGCAGCCTGTTCTCACTCCTGTGTAGCCAGTAGTTCACTCTCCTCTATCAACTATGCAGCCTGTTCTCACTCCTGTGCAGCCATTAGTTCACTCTCCTCTATCAACTATGCAACCTGTTCTCACTCCTGTGCAGCCATTAGTTCACTCTCCTCTATGAACTATGCAGCATGTTCTCACTCCTGTGCAACCATTAGTTCACTCTCCTCTATCAACTATGCAGCCTGTTCTCACTCCTGTGCAGCCATTAGTTCACTCTCCTCTATCAACTATGCAACCTGTTCTCACTCCTGTGCAGCCAGTAGTTCACTCTCCTCTATCAACTATGCAACCTGTTCTCACTCCTGTGCAGCCATTAGTTCACTCTCCTCTATCAACTATGCAACCTGTTCTCACTCCTGTGCAGCCATTAGTTCACTCTCCTCTATCAACTATGCAGCCTGTTCTCACTCCTGTGCAGCCATTAGTTCACTCTCCTCTATCAACTATGCAACCTGTTCTCACTCCTGTGCAGCCATTAGTTCACTCTCCTCTATCAACTATGCAACCTGTTCTCACTCCTGTGTAGCCAGTAGTTCACTCTCCTCTATCAACTATGCAGCCTGTTCTCACTCCTGTGCAGCCATTAGTTCACTCTCCTCTATCAACTATGCAGCCTGTTCTCACTCCTGTGCAGCCATTAGTTCACTCTCCTCTATCAACTATGCAGCCTGTTCTCACTCCTGTGCAGCCATTAGTTCACTCTCCTCTATCAACTATGCAACCTGTTCTCACTCCTGTGTAGCCATTAGTTCACTCTCCTCTATCAACTATGCAGCCTGTTCTCACTCCTGTGCAGCCATTAGTTCACTCTCCTCTATCAACTATGCAACCTGTTCTCACTCCTGTGCAGCCATTAGTTCACTCTCCTCTATCAACTATGCAACCTGTTGTCACTCCTGTGCAGCCAGTAGTTCACTCTCCTCTATCAACTATGCAACCTGTTCTCACTCCTGTGCAGCCATTAGTTCACTCTCCTCTATCAACTATGCAGCCTGTTCTCACTCCTGTGCAGCCATTAGTTCACTCTCCTCTATCAACTATGCAACCTGTTCTCACTCCTGTGCAGCCATTAGTTCACTCTCCTCTATCAACTATGCAACCTGTTCTCACTCCTGTGCAGCCAGTAGTTCACTCTCCTCTATCAACTATGCAGCCTGTTCTCACTCCTGTGTAGCCATTAGTTCACTCTCCTCTATCAACTATGCAGCCTGTTCTCACTCCTGTGCAGCCAGTAGTTCACTCTCCTCTATCAACTATGCAGCCTGTTCTCACTCCTGTGCAGCCAGTAGTTCACTCTCCTCTATCAACTATGTAGCCTGTTCTCACTCCTGTGCAGCCATTAGTTCACTCTCCTCTATCAACTATGCAACCTGTTCTCACTCCTGTGTAGCCAGTAGTTCACTCTCCTCTATTAACTATGCAGCCTGTTCACTGTGCAGCCAGTAGTTCACTCTCCTCTATCAACTATGCAGCCTGTTCTCACTCCTGTGTCCTGTGCAGCCATTAGTTCACTCTCCTCTATCAACTATGCAGCCTGTTCTCACTCCTGTGCAGCCATTAGTTCACTCTCCTCTATCAACTATGCAGCATGTTCTCACTCCTGTGCAGCCATTAGTTCACTCTCCTCTATCAACTATGCAACCTGTTCTCACTCCTGTGCAGCCATTAGTTCACTCTCCTCTATCAACTATGCAGCATGTTGTCACTCCTGTGCAGCCATTAGTTCATTCTCCTCTATCAACTATGCAGCCTGTTCTCACTCCTGTGCAGCCATTAGTTCACTCTCCTCTATCAACTATGCAGCATGTTGTCACTCCTGTGCAGCCATTAGTTCATTCTCCTCTATCAACTATGCAGCCTGTTCTCACTCCTGTGCAGCCAGTAGTTCACTCTCCTCTATCAACTATGCAGCCTGTTCTCACTCCTGTGCAGCCATTAGTTCACTCTCCTCTATCAACTATGCAGCCTGTTCACTGTGCAGCCATTAGTTCACTCTCCTCTATCAACTATGCAGCCTGTTCTCACTCCTGTGCAGCCATTAGTTCACTCTCCTCTATCAACTATGCAGCCTGTTCTCACTCCTGTGCAGCCATTAGTTCACTCTCCTCTATCAACTATGCAGCCTGTTCTCACTCCTGTGCAGCCATTAGTTCACTCTCCTCTATCAACTATGCAGCATGTTCTCACTCCTGTGCAACCATTAGTTCACTCTCCTCTATCAACTATGCAGCCTGTTCTCACTCCTGTGCAGCCATTAGTTCACTCTCCTCTATCAACTATGCAACCTGTTCTCACTCCTGTGCAGCCATTAGTTCACTCTCCTCTATCAACTATGCAGCCTGTTCTCACTCCTGTGCAGCCAGTAGTTCACTCTCCTCTATCAACTATGCAACCTGTTCTCACTCCTGTGCAGCCATTAGTTCACTCTCCTCTATCAACTATGCAACCTGTTCTCACTCCTGTGCAGCCATTAGTTCACTCTCCTCTATCAACTATGCAACCTGTTCTCACTCCTGTGCAGCCATTAGTTCACTCTCCTCTATCAACTATGCAGCCTGTTCTCACTCCTGTGCAGCCAGTAGTTCACTCTCCTCTATCAACTATGCAACCTGTTCTCACTCCTGTGCAGCCATTAGTTCACTCTCCTCTATCAACTATGCAACCTGTTCTCACTCCTGTGCAGCCATTAGTTCACTCTCCTCTATCAACTATGCAGCCTGTTCTCACTCCTGTGCAGCCATTAGTTCACTCTCCTCTATCAACTATGCAACCTGTTCTCACTCCTGTGCAGCCATTAGTTCACTCTCCTCTATCAACTATGCAGCCTGTTCTCACTCCTGTGCAGCCATTAGTTCACTCTCCTCTATCAACTATGCAGCCTGTTCTCACTCCTGTGCAGCCATTAGTTCACTCTCCTCTATCAACTATGCAGCCTGTTCTCACTCCTGTGCAGCCAGTAGTTCACTCTCCTCTATCAACTATGCAACCTGTTCTCACTCCTGTGCAGCCATTAGTTCACTCTCCTCTATCAACTATGCAACCTGTTCTCACTCCTGTGCAGCCATTAGTTCACTCTCCTCTATCAACTATGCAGCCTGTTCTCACTCCTGTGCAGCCAGTAGTTCACTCTCCTCTATCAACTATGCAGCCTGTTCTCACTCCTGTGCAGCCATTAGTTCACTCTCCTCTATCAACTATGCAACCTGTTCTCACTCCTGTGCAGCCATTAGTTCACTCTCCTCTATCAACTATGCAGCCTGTTCTCACTCCTGTGCAGCCAGTAGTTCACTCTCCTCTATCAACTATGCAGCCTGTTCTCACTCCTGTGCAGCCATTAGTTCACTCTCCTCTATCAACTATGCAACCTGTTCTCACTCCTGTGCAGCCATTAGTTCACTCTCCTCTATCAACTATGCAACCTGTTCTCACTCCTGTGTAGCCAGTAGTTCACTCTCCTCTATCAACTATGCAGCCTGTTCTCACTCCTGTGCAGCCATTAGTTCACTCTCCTCTATCAACTATGCAGCCTGTTCTCACTCCTGTGCAGCCATTAGTTCACTCTCCTCTATCAACTATGCAGCCTGTTCTCACTCCTGTGCAGCCATTAGTTCACTCTCCTCTATCAACTATGCAGCCTGTTCTCACTCCTGTGCAGCCATTAGTTCACTCTCCTCTATCAACTATGTAGCTCCTCTATCAACTATGCAACCTGTTCTCACTCCTGTGCAACCATTAGTTCACTCGCCTCTATCAACTATGTAGCCTGTTCTCACTCCTGTGCAGCCAGTAGTTCACTCGCCTCTATCAACTATGTAGCCTGTTCTCACTCCTGTGCAGCCATTAGTTCACTCTCCTCTATCAACTATGCAGCCTGTTCTCACTCCTGTGCAGCCATTAGTTCACTCTCCTCTATCAACTATGCAGCCTGTTCTCACTCCTGTGCAGCCATTAGTTCACTCTCCTCTATCAACTATGCAACCTGTTCTCACTCCTGTGCAGCCATTAGTTCACTCTCCTCTATCAACTATGCAGCCTGTTCTCACTCCTGTGCAGCCATTAGTTCACTCTCCTCTATCAACTATGCAGCCTGTTCTCACTCCTGTGCAGCCAGTAGTTCACTCTCCTCTATCAACTATGCAGCCTGTTCTCACTCCTGTGCAGCCATTAGTTCACTCTCCTCTATCAACTATGTAGCCTGTTCTCACTCCTGTGCAGCCATTAGTTCACTCTCCTCTATCAACTATGCAACCTGTTCTCACTCCTGTGCAGCCATTAGTTCACTCTCCTCTATCAACTATGCAGCCTGTTCTCACTCCTGTGCAGCCATTAGTTCACTCTCCTCTATCAACTATGCAACCTGTTCTCACTCCTGTGCAGCCATTAGTTCACTCTCCTCTATCAACTATGCAGCCTGTTCTCACTCCTGTGCAGCCAGTAGTTCACTCTCCTCTATCAACTATGCAGCCTGTTCTCACTCCTGTGCAGCCATTAGTTCACTCTCCTCTATCAACTATGCAGCCTGTTCTCACTCCTGTGTAGCCAGTAGTTCACTCTCCTCTATCAACTATGCAGCCTGTTCTCACTCCTGTGTAGCCAGTAGTTCACTCTCCTCTATCAACTATGCAGCCTGTTCTCACTCCTGTGCAGCCAGTAGTTCACTCTCCTCTATCAACTATGCAACCTGTTCTCACTCCTGTGCAGCCAGTAGTTCACTCTCCTCTATCAACTATGCAGCCTGTTCTCACTCCTGTGTAGCCATTAGTTCACTCTCCTCTATCAACTATGCAACCTGTTCTCACTCCTGTGCAGCCAGTAGTTCACTCTCCTCTATCAACTATGTAGCCTGTTCTCACTCCTGTGCAGCCATTAGTTCACTCTCCTCTATCAACTATGCAGCCTGTTCACTCTCCTCTATCAACTATGCAACCTGTTCTCACTCCTGTGCAGCCAGTAGTTCACTCTCCTCTATCAACTATGCAGCCTGTTCTCACTCCTGTGCAGCCAGTAGTTCACTCTCCTCTATCAACTATGCAACCTGTTCTCACTCCTGTGCAGCCATTAGTTCACTCTCCTCTATCAACTATGCAGCCTGTTCTCACTCCTGTGTAGCCAGTAGTTCACTCTCCTCTATCAACTATGCAGCCTGTTCTCACTCCTGTGCAGCCATTAGTTCACTCTCCTCTATCAACTATGCAACCTGTTCTCACTCCTGTGTAGCCAGTAGTTCACTCTCCTCTATCAACTATGCAACCTGTTCTCACTCCTGTGTAGCCAGTAGTTCACTCTCCTCTATCAACTATGCAACCTGTTCTCACTCCTGTGTAGCCAGTAGTTCACTCTCCTCTATCAACTATGCAGCCTGTTCTCACTCCTGTGCAGCCATTAGTTCACTCTCCTCTATCAACTATGCAGCCTGTTCTCACTCCTGTGCAGCCAGTAGTTCACTCTCCTCTATCAACTATGCAACCTGTTCTCACTCCTGTGCAGCCATTAGTTCACTCTCCTCTATCAACTATGCAGCCTGTTCTCACTCCTGTGCAGCCAGTAGTTCACTCTCCTCTATAAACTATGCAACCTGTTCTCACTCCTGTGCAGCCATTAGTTCACTCTCCTCTATCAACTATGCAACCTGTTCTCACTCCTGTGCAGCCAGTAGTTCACTCTCCTCTATCAACTATGCAGCCTGTTCTCACTCCTGTGCAGCCATTAGTTCACTCTCCTCTATCAACTATGCAACCTGTGCTCACTCCTGTGCAGCCAGTAGTTCACTCTCCTCTATCAACTATGCAGCCTGTTCTCACTCCTATGCAGCCATTAGTTCACTCTCCTCTATCAACTATGCAGCCTGTTCTCACTCCTGTGCAGCCATTAGTTCACTCTCCTCTATCAACTATGCAGCCTGTTCTCACTCCTGTGCAGCCAGTAGTTCACTCTCCTCTATCAACTATGCAGCCTGTTCTCACTCCTGTGCAGCCATTAGTTCACTCTCCTCTATCAACTATGCAACCTGTTCTCACTCCTGTGCAGCCATTAGTTCACTCTCCTCTATCAACTATGCAGCCTGTTCTCACTCCTGTGCAGCCATTAGTTCACTCTCCTCTATCAACTATGCAGCCTGTTCTCACTCCTGTGCAGCCATTAGTTCACTCTCCTCTATCAACTATGCAGCCTGTTCTCACTCCTGTGCAGCCAGTAGTTCACTCTCCTCTATCAACTATGCAGCCTGTTCTCACTCCTGTGCAGCCAGTAGTTCACTCTCCTCTATCAACTATGCAGCCTGTTCTCACTCCTGTGTAGCCAGTAGTTCACTCTCCTCTATCAACTATGCAGCCTGTTCTCACTCCTGTGTAGCCATTAGTTCACTCTCCTCTATCAACTATGCAACCTGTTCTCACTCCTGTGCAGCCATTAGTTCACTCTCCTCTATCAACTATGCAGCCTGTTCTCACTCCTGTGCAGCCATTAGTTCACTCTCCTCTATCAACTATGCAGCCTGTTCCCACTCCTGTGCAGCCAGTAGTTCACTCTCCTCTATCAACTATGCAGTCTGTTCTCACTCCTGTGCAGCCATTAGTTCACTCTCCTCTATCAACTATGCAGCCTGTTCTCACTCCTGTGTAGCCAGTAGTTCACTCTCCTCTATCAACTATGCAGCCTGTTCTCACTCCTGTGCAGCCATTAGTTCACTCTCCTCTATCAACTATGCAACCTGTTCTCACTCCTGTGCAGCCAGTAGTTCACTCTCCTCTATCAACTATGCAACCTGTTCTCACTCCTGTGCAGCCAGTAGTTCACTCTCCTCTATCAACTATGCAGACTGTTCTCACTCCTGCTGCCTCCTGGGACTCTCATGTCAGAGCTAAAATATATCTACCATGAACCCTGTTGATGTGGCTATATCTCTGCGGGCATGACATGTGCTGTGTGCGCAGATGGCAGGACATAATAGCAAATGCCTAAAACAACAAAATATGGTAAAGGATCACCACCACTGTAGAGTCTTGGGCAGAGGAACCTGAACACCAATGACCAAGAAGCCGGCGTATCCTGCCAACACTCAGTGTTCCTCTGATCATAACACTGTCGGGGTCTATAAATGTCAAGGACACATACAGAGGGAGACACAGAGATCTCATAAATACTCCGGTCATACCCACTGCAATAACCAGTGATGACTTCAAATTGGGAGATTTATGGAACCAATAGAGTCAAACTAAAGACTGGAGGGGGGGACCTACTTGCTATATAGAATTTGTCGAATTCACTCCTCTGGACCCAAAATTGTGTATCAAAATAGTGTGACATCACTGCTAGACAGCTAAAATGGTCTTTCCCCACACCACATCTTGTGTTCCATGATAGCAACTTTTCTACCAAACTGTCTGCAGTGACCAACTGTTTGTTTTTCCCCCTTCTCACTGTCAACACCAAAAATTGGTAAATGATCATCAACCTAATAAACACGCTCATGTGTGAGCATGCCATTTTGAAGCTTGCTCTTGGGCAATAGTCAATAGTTAGCAGCCAATGAAACCAGGTGAACTACTTTTTGTTGAAGAATAGCATCGGGTTAGTTCTGGAGTGATCCTCTGCAATGATTATGGAGAGAAATGGAGAGAAACGAACAGTAGAATTTAATTAATATATATATATATTTAGTCAAGCCGCAAGAAGTTACTCTGTATAACACCATGCCTGTATGCATCATAAGCAGTTAGGTAAGCGGGTTTATGGTGTTAATGATCTTTACCGGTTTGGTCGTGAACCGGCTGAGACTGGACTGTATGCATAGTAAAATTATGACTTGTGGGATGAAAGTAGATAGATACAAAGATAGAAGACCACAGAAATAAATTAACCACATAAATAAATTATAATAAAATAAAAGGGAAGGAAGGAATCAAGAATATATCCTTGGAGACCACACCCACATAGAACCCCTTTACCTAATAATCATGTACTTAGCTTTAAAATCCATTTGATATTTGGGAGGTATATTTTGATTTTTAATTGTCATGAGTCATGTGATTGGGTGTGGTCTGTACAGCTATACCATGGTAAAGGGTTGTATGTGGGTGTGGTCTCAAGGGGTGTATTCCTGTTTCCTTCCTTTTTCTGACTAGTCGATCTAGTCGATCCAGTATAGCCCGTTTATGTTCCTGTTATTGATGTTTTTGTATATGCACACATGCTGTGGTCTGATAATATGCAAGAGCAGCTGCTTGCTTGCTTCAGCATAACCTTCTGCTTCCCTGGTATATTTTATTCTTGTTCCAAAGTACTTTTTCTAGATTGAAGAGGTCACATCTCACAAATACAATTGCTGATAGAGTTGTCTATTCTGAGAAAACTTGGTTGCTTATTATGCTTAGCTCTGGAAACGGTGCCTCAAGATGGCTGAAGTCGGGCAATCACAGTTTAGCATCTTTTTCAAGGACAAGGGAGCTCTGTTCAGTTGCTACAAGTAGGAACTAACAGAACAATATATAATGCACTTAAGTACACTTAAGCCAGAGCTATAATGTTCTGTGGCTGTTTTTACTCTACTTTCTCTTTGTGTATATAATAATGTTCCATCCAATCTATAGATTGTGCAGCACAATGCCAATCTATAGATTGTGCTGCACAATCTATGAATGCCAATCTATTGCCTGCCAATTAATTGCCAATTAATAAACTTCAAAACATGGTATTTCTCTTTGTGTATATAATAATGTTCCATCCAATCTATAGATTGTGCAGCACAATGCCAATCTATAGATTGTGCTGCACAATCTATGAATGCCAATCTATTGCCTGCCAATTAATTGCCAATTAATAAACTTCAAAACATGGTAGCATATTAACACCCTTTGCAACAGAGAAACAGAGAAAGTGATGATTGCAACTGAGAGTGTAATGATGTAAAAAAGGGATATATACTGAGAAAAAGTTCCACATGGACTTGGCAGATAAAGAACTTATAAGTGACATGTGGCAAGTGTAGCTAGAGCAAAAAAAAAGATATTTGAAGAATATTGCTCTGTCAAAAAAGATATAATGCACAGTTTGTAATACCCACGAACACTCGCACAACTGCTATAGTCCCCAAATGTAGAGAAACTTGCCTCACAAACAGCTCTTCTCCCTTCTCTTTTCGTGGGAGTAGCACGGGCTTTGTAAATTCCCGTCGACTATCCCATAATTGTGTAGGTGGGTTTGGATATTTGGCTTGCACACTCGCTCAGTATAACAAGTCGATAATACGTACTGGTCGATATGTTCCATCCACAATCTATGAATCTGTTGCAAAGGGTGTTAATATGCTACCATGTTTTGCCGTGTATTGATTGGCAGGCAATAGATTGGCATTCATAGATTGTGCAGCACAATCTATAGATTGGTCAGATACATAGATTGGATGGAACATATATATATATATATATACTTAGGTAGTTTGCTGATGAAGGCTACAAATAGTGCTCAATGCTTTTGAATAGTAATACATGTAATAGAAAAGTGTTGGGATGGCTAGTCCTATAGTTTCATGCGAATGCAATCATCAGGGACAATGAGCAACTGAGGTGGCATGTGAGAGGTGGGGCAGGTAAGTGGGGTGATGCAAGTCCATGGATGGGCGTTAATGAATGGGTGTTGATGAATGTGATAATTCAAATGCTCTTGAGGAGAAACATGTTCTCGGTGCCTACACTTTGAAAGGATTCTGATCGCTTGTTCAATGATGTTTGGCTGTTGGAGTAGATAATATGGAATTTTTCAGCAATGCATAAGTTGCGATGTGGTGGAATATGATGATGCTCTGTCGATAATGGCCCATTTTATGTTGTGTCGGGTTTTGCTGCCTTTAAGTTTCCATATGTATTTGGAGAGTTCTGTAGTGTTTCTCTTTCATGGTTGAAGGAGAACTTGTGGTTTGTGTAGCGTGCCTTGAAAGTTGTATCCGTGAGCCCTATATAGTGTTTTTCGTCATGGTCGGTGGAGACGGAGGCTTTATAAACTATAGATGTGGCAAGGCAGTGCCCATCCAGCGGGCAATCTTTCTTATTTCGGAAGCTGCATGACTTGCTTGGCTCTTGTTGTAGGTTGATAGGTTTGTTGTGGGACATAATTATGCTTGTTCATGTTTCTGCAGCAAGAGTAGCCGACCTTGACATTGTTGGCATTGAATATTTTGTGCAACTCATTGCCCTTGGGGAAGTGGAACTTGACGAGGTTGAGGAAGGGTTTGCCGATGTTGGTGGCTACATTTTTGCTGAAGGGTGGGCTGTACTATATTATCTGCCTGCCTCTTGACTTTTTGGTGGGCTTAGTGCTATTTTTGGTTGTTGGGGGTTGAAAACTCATTTGGTATTCGTGTCCACTGTTGTGGAGAGCTTTCTGGTAGTCTGGTGCTGCCTTTCTGAAGGTACTCTCGTTATCGGAAATGCTGTTGATTCTATTATTGATGGATAGGGAGATGTTCTTTATTATAGATCGAGGGTGGTTAGATGGAGGGTGGTTTGATCTTTTGTTGATGTATAGGATATGGCTGTTAGGCTTTCGGTATGGTTGGTATGACCCGTGGGCGAGGTCGAGTGTCACATCGAGGAAGTTGGTGATCTTGGTATTGGTGATGCTGAGCGAAGGCATGGAAGATGGATATAATTTCCTTCTTCATCCTCTCGCATTGCCTTGGCGATGTGTCATGGAGTATTGCAAGTCCATCATCTCTATAAAGCCCAATTTTGTGTTTCCCAAGCTTGGCTGCGAGGTACGACAGGAGGAATGTGCCGACGAGCTCACATATCTCCGCTCCATCATAGCTCCCCATGGTGACATCAAAGAGGTTGGTGGTATTTCTCTTTGCTCATGTTGTGCTGCTGAACAGTACCGATTTTCGTGCATGCCAGATGACTTCAGCTTCCTCATCAGTGATGGTGGTGCATTGTTTAGCAAATACCATTGCGTCTGAAAGTAGCTGTTTCTTGATTGAGGGATTATGTCAAAGGTGATGAAGGTCTGCCTGGTTTGTGGGGGGTGTTGGAGAACCACTTGATGACAGAGGAAGTGTTCTTCCATTGCTGCAGGTTCGTTTTCAGCAGGATATCATTGTTGACGCGATCCAGAATGGTTTTGCAAACAAGGCCTATCTCTGATTTGGTGGGGTTGACGAGTCGACATAGGGTTGTTCTGGAAGTTTTCCTTGTGATCCTTCAGGGTGATGAAGGCTTCACTCATAGGCATGTATTCTACTCTGTCATCGATGTCTAGGCTAGCAGTTATTCTCTTGGCCTCATGGTTTATCTCGGCGTCACCTTCACCGGCCTTTTTGTAGGTTTTAGTGATGTTTTCCTGCAGGAGTTTCCTGTATTGGTCGCATTTTAGCTTGTAGAAGTTGGATGATTTATTTCCACGTATGATCAGTTCCTCTGACTTGTTAATCTTTTTGATGTCTTGTTTAAGTTTATTTTGGAATTGGCATTTGACAATTCTGAATTCCACCGTCTCCACCATTTTCAGGACCTCTGCTTCAAAGAGTTTTAGGTCCTTCAGTTGAGAGGGGTACTTAAACCATACATTTGCTTCACTTGCTTGTCTTTGCTGCCATTTAGGAGGTGGAATGCTTTCCATCTCATGCGCTTTAGAACACTCTCAGTTTTATCAATGAGCATCCTCTTGTAGTCTTTGGTAGATGGAATAGGGATGTTATTCATTGAGTACTCAAAGTTAAGCCGTTCCATAATTTTGGTGCCTTCTTGGCGATAGTGCTCAACCAGTGGGAGCGTAGGTACTTAGAAGGTTAGTTTGCTGATGAAGGCTACAAATAGTGCTCAATGCTGTGTTAAAGCAGAGCTATTGAATAGTAATAATAGAAAAGTACATTGGGATGGCTAGTCCTACTATAGTTTCATGCTAATGCAACTATAGTAGGACTATTATTACTATATATATATATAGCCACTGACTGCTCACTTCTTCACTAGTAGACAAGTGCAACTGCAGCTGCTATTGGTATGCCATGTGAGCAAGCTTGATTGTGGATGATGTTTTTAAGCTTGGGGATATTTTGAGAATTGGCTTGGTCAGCTCAGCTTCACGTCTTCTGTACCAAAGCGTGTTTATTGTACTGACAACATTTTACCGATTTTCGAGTGTTTTCGCTGAATAGTGATAGATGAATCTGTTGTTGCAATGCATTGGACAGTATGGAGTCTTCTGGCATTAAAATGGAGTGATGAACAGACATGCTGCTGCAAGTTAAGTTAACAGACATGCTGCTGCAAGTTGTGTGGGGGGAGAAAGAAAGACACTACAAATAAGACGAAAATATTTTATATAAAAACAAAAAAAATGGAAATTGAACCAATGTAGACCACAAACATTTACATACCCTTTACCTATTAATATGATGAACTCGAAACATAATATGATGAACTCGAAACATATACGGATTTTAAATGTCAATAGTTGAAGGTCATGGAGACTGTTGTTGTCTGCATTTAAAATTCTTTTTCTTTTTTTGTCTGGTCATATATATATTTTTATAGAAACATTTTTTGTCTATATAGTTTCTATAGTTAAGAAGCCACTTACAACAAAGTTACTCAGTGTAACACCAGGGCCACATAGATGTAGCTATTTATTATAAATGCCTAAATATATAAATATACTACACATAAACACATGCATTATAAGTAGTTCTCTCCCCTTCCCTCTGAATTTTTTTGAAAGTAACTTCTGGCTGTTGGTGACTCAGCTCGGTTCTGTTAGTTATTGTCACAAGAATAAGCTTATGGGGAAACCAACTTGTACACATCATTATAAGTATGCAGGTAGTTGCCTGGTTTTGTTGAAGGTTGTTGGTAGCTGTTGTGACAAGACTTCTGGGGAAACCAAGTGTTCACTTCATGGAACGAAAAAGTGCATCTGCTTGCTGGCTCAGCTCTGTTGACTGAATGCATGTGCACCTCTGGAGAGTTTATGGTTGGCGATCCTTTACCAATATCCATGCGTTTGGCTCAGTAGAGAAACGGATTAGTGCTGAATCAAGAAACAGGTTATTTTTTTGCAATTCATTGGACATTTTCTGATCGTAAAATTATGACAAATATGAAGTTAGGTATGGAAGAAGTGGAAGTATACACAGATAGATGTGTTAAATTAATAAACAGGTTAGTCGTGGCAAGGCATTGGACAGTTTGGAGTCTTCTGGTAGTAAAGTTTTGAATGGACATACTATACGCAAGTTTACGTGTGGGAAGGAAACGAGAAAGATACAAGATCTCGAGGATGAAAATTCACATGTGTGTTGTTTTTTTAGACTCCACGCTTACTGCCTTCGCAGGATTCAAGGCATGATGAAGTGTTTTGGGGGTCAAAATCGGCTGAAGACATCATTTATGATACTAAGAAGCTGCACTAAGTGAACATTAACAGGGGGGGGCTGCCATTTTTAAATGGTCTGGGTTGTGTCTGACTGATTGAAGTCCTGTCTGGGTTGTGTCTGAATGATTGAGGTCTTGCTGGGTTGTGTCTGAATGATTGAGGTCCTGTCTTGGTTGTGTCTGAATGATTGGGGTTCTGTCTGGGTTGTGTCTGAATGATTGGGGTTCTGTGGGTTGTGTCTGAATGATTGAGGTCCTGTCTGGGTTGTGTCTGCAGATTGAGGCATTGTCTGGGTTGTGTCTGGTTGATTGAGGTCCTGTCTGGGTTGTGTCTGGCTGATTGAGGTCCTGTCTGGGTTGTGTCTTGCTGATTGAGGTCCTGTCTGGGTTGTGTCTGCAGATTGAGGTCCTGTCTGGGTTGTGTCTGAATGATTGAGGTCCTGTCTGGGTTGTGTCTGAATGATTGGGGTCCTGTCTGGGTTGTGTCTGCAGATTGAGGTCCTGTCTGGGTTGTGTCTGAATGGTTGAGGTCCTGTCTGGGTTGTGTCTGCAGATTGAGGTCCTGTCTGGGTTGTGTCTGAATTATTGGGGTCCTGTCTGGGTTGTGTCTGGCTGATTGAGGTCCTGTCTGGGTTGTGTCTGGCTGATTGTGGTCCTGTCTGGGTTGTGTCTGAATGATTGAAGTCCTGTCTGGGTTGTGTCTGGCTGATTGAGGTCCTGTCTGGGTTGTGTCTGAATGATTGAGGTCCTGTCTGGGTTGTGTCTGGCTGATTGAGGTCCTGTCTGGGTTGTGTCTGAATGATTGAGGTCCTGTCTGGGTTGTGTCTGGCTGATTGAGGTTCTGTCTGGGTAGTCTGGCAAATTGGTCCTGTCCTGTCTGGGAGGGGTTTTGGCTGATTAAGGTCGTGGGCCTGGCTGTAACGCTACGTATAATAATACCTTGAGTGTTAGTAAATCAGTTGCTTCATCCCCCACCCTGGGAGTGCAGCACTCCATGGGTTTGACCCCTACCTTATAAGGGTTTGACCCCTACCTTATAAGGGTTTTTCCAAGGGTTTGACCCCTACCTTATATGGGTTTGGCCCCTACCTTATAAGGGTTTGGCCCCTACCTTATATGGGTTTGGCCCCTACTTTATAATGGGTTTGACCTCTACCTAGATTGATTTGACCTCTTTCAAAATGGCAGGCTCCAAAAACACAAAAGCAGCAAAGCTCATATATATCTCGGCCAAAACTGGCCTTGGCAGTTTCTTAACAAGTTGTTGTTGTTTAGCTTTCCAGCATCCCTTGAAGCCTTTGCCAGGTCACAAGCCCAATGAAGGGGGGGGAACGTGCAATTCATCTTCAAGGATTTGCATGATGTTCTTCCACCCCATGAGAACCATAACTCCGCCCCATGACAACATTCTCCACCCACTCATTACAATTTTAGTAACAGAAGACTCCAAATTATGCACCGACTATGTGTGAATTACTCAGCAAAACAAAAATCGGTAAAGATAATCAATCACATTATGTGTGTACAATATTGAGCCCGGCTGAGCTGCACGTACTACTTCTAAGAAGTGAATGGTCAGTAGGTTGACTAGAGAAGCTTATGCTTGTGAAAATAGTTGACAGTCAACAACAACAACAGTTGGAAAAAGTGGAGGGAAAGGGAAGGAAACAATAATCTGCCATTGCAAACCACAAGCACATGAGGACCCTTTTAGAACCCTGTTCTTTTAGAATAAGGAACACCAAATATATAGAACCCTGTCCTTTTAGAATAAGGAATACCAAATATATAGAACCCTGTCCTTTTAGAATGAGGAACACCAAATATATAGAACCTGTCCTTTTAGAATGAGGAACACCAAATATATAGAACCTGTCCTTTTAGAATAAGGAACACCAAATATATAGAACCCTGTCCCTAAAAGGAACACCAAATATATAGAACCCTGTCCTTCCTTTTAGAATGAGGAACACCAAATATATAGAACCCTGTCCTTTTAGAATGAGGAACACCAAATATATAGAACCTGTCCTTTTAGAATAAGGAACACCAAATATATAGAACCCTGTCCTTTTAGAATGAGGAACACCAAATATATAGAACCTGTCCTTTTAGAATAAGGAACACCAAATATATAGAACCCTGTCCTTTTAGAATGAGGAACACCAAATATATAGAACCTGTCCTTTTAGAATATGGAACACCAAATATATAGAACCCTGTCCTTTCCTTTTAGAATGAGGAACACCAAATATATAGAACCTGTCCTTTTAGAATGATGAACACCAAATATATAGAACCTGTCCTTTTAGAATGAGGAACACCAAATATATAGAACCCTGTCCTTTTAGAATGAGGAACATCAAATATATAGAACCCTGTCCCTAAAAGGAACACCAAATATATAGAACCCTGTCCTTCCTTTTAGAATGAGGAACACCAAATATATAGAACCCTGTCCTTTTAGAATGAGGAACACCAAATATATAGAACCTGTCCTTTTAGAATAAGGAACACCAAATATATAGAACCCTGTCCTTTTAGAATGAGGAACACCAAATATATAGAACCTGTCCTTTTAGAATATGGAACACCAAATATATAGAACCCTGTCCTTTCCTTTTAGAATGAGGAACACCAAATATATAGAACCTGTCCTTTTAGAATGAGGAACACCAAATATATAGAACCTGTCCTTTTAGAATGAGGAACACCAAATATATAGAACCCTGTCCTTTTAGAATGAGGAACATCAAATATATAGAACCCTGTCCTTTTAGAATGAGGAACACCAAATATATAGAACCTTGTCCTTTTAGAATAAGGAACACCAAATATATAGAACCCTGTCCTTTTAGAATGAGGAACACCAAATATATAGAACCTTGTCCTTTTAGAATAAGGAACACCAAATATATAGAACCCTGTCCTTTTAGAATAGGGAACACCAAATATATATAACCCTGTCCCTAAAAGGAACACCAAATATATAGAACCCTGTCCTTTCCTTTTAGAATGAGGAACACCAAATATATAGAACCCTGTCCTTTTAGAATGAGGAACACCAAATATATAGAACCTGTCCTTTTAGAATAAGGAGCACCAAATATATAGAACCCTGTCCTTTCCTTTTAGAATGAGGAACACCAAATATATAGAACCTGTCCTTTTAGAATGAGTAACACCAAATATATAGAACCTGTCCTTTTAGAATGAGGAACACCAAATATATAGAACCCTGTCCTTTTAGAATGAGGAACATCAAATATATAGAACCCTGTCCCTAAAAGGAACACCAAATATATAGAACCCTGTCCTTCCTTTTAGAATGAGGAACACCAAATATATAGAACCCTGTCCTTTTAGAATGAGGAACACCAAATATATAGAACCTGTCCTTTTAGAATAAGGAACACCAAATATATAGAACCCTGTCCTTTTAGAATGAGGAACACCAAATATATAGAACCTGTCCTTTTAGAATATGGAACACCAAATATATAGAACCCTGTCCTTTCCTTTTAGAATGAGGAACACCAAATATATAGAACCTGTCCTTTTAGAATGAGGAACACCAAATATATAGAACCTGTCCTTTTAGAATGAGGAACACCAAATATATAGAACCCTGTCCTTTTAGAATATGGAACACCAAATATATAGAACCCTGTCCTTTCCTTTTAGAATGAGGAACACCAAATATATAGAACCTGTCCTTTTAGAATGAGGAACATCAAATATATAGAACCCTGTCCTTTTAGAATAGGAACACCAAATATATAGAACCTTGTCCTTTTAGAATAAGGAACACCAAATATATAGAACCCTGTCCTTTTAGAATGAGGAACACCAAATATATAGAACCCTGTCCTTTTAGAATAAGGAACACCAAATATATAGAACCCTGTCCTTTTAGAATAGGGAACACCAAATATATATAACCCTGTCACTAAAAGGAACACCAAATATATAGAACCCTGTCCTTTCCTTTTAGAATGAGGAACACCAAATATATAGAACCCTGTCCTTTTAGAATGAGGAACACCAAATATATAGAACCTGTCCTTTTAGAATAAGGAGCACCAAATATATAGAACCCTGTCCTTTCCTTTTAGAATGAGGAACACCAAATATATAGAACCCTGTCCTTTTAGAATGAGGAACACCAAATATATAGAACCCTGTCCTTTTAGAATAAGGAGCACCAAATATATAGAACCCTGTCCCTAAAAGGAACACCAAATATATAGAACCCTGTCCTTTCCTTTTAGAATGAGGAACACCAAATATATAGAACCCTGTCTTTTTAGAATGAGGAACACCAAATATATAGAACCCTGTCCTTTTAGAATGAGGAACACCAAATATATAGAACCCTGTCCTTTTAGAATGAGGAACACCAAATATATAGAACCTTGTTCCTAAAAGGAACACCAAATATATAGAACCCTGTCCTTTTAGAATGAGGAACACCAAATATATAGAACCCTGTCCTTTTAGAATGAGGAACACCAAATATATAGAACCCTGTCCTTTTAGAATGAGGAACACCAAATATATAGAACCTGTCCTTTTAGAATAAGGAACACCAAATATATAGAACCCTGTCCTTTTAGAATGAGGAACACCAAATATATAGAACCCTGTCCTTTTAGAATAAGGAACACCAAATATATAGAACCCTGTCCTTTTAGAATAGGGAACACCAAATATATATAACCCTGTCCCTAAAAGGAACACCAAATATATAGAACCCTGTCCTTTCCTTTTAGAATGAGGAACACCAAATATATAGAACCCTGTCCTTTTAGAATGAGGAACACCAAATATATAGAACCTGTCCTTTTAGAATAAGGAGCACCAAATATATAGAACCCTGTCCTTTCCTTTTAGAATGAGGAACACCAAATATATAGAACCTGTCCTTTTAGAATGAGGAACACCAAATATATAGAACCTGTCCTTTTAGAATGAGGAACACCAAATATATAGAACCCTGTCCTTTTAGAATGAGGAACATCAAATATATAGAACCCTGTCCCTAAAAGGAACACCAAATATATAGAACCCTGTCCTTCCTTTTAGAATGAGGAACACCAAATATATAGAACCCTGTCCTTTTAGAATGAGGAACACCAAATATATAGAACCTGTCCTTTTAGAATAAGGAACACCAAATATATAGAACCCTGTCCTTTTAGAATGAGGAACACCAAATATATAGAACCTGTCCTTTTAGAATATGGAACACCAAATATATAGAACCCTGTCCTTTCCTTTTAGAATGAGGAACACCAAATATATAGAACCTGTCCTTTTAGAATGAGGAACACCAAATATATAGAACCTGTCCTTTTAGAATGAGGAACACCAAATATATAGAACCCTGTCCTTTTAGAATGAGGAACATCAAATATATAGAACCCTGTCCTTTTAGAATAGGAACACCAAATATATAGAACCTTGTCCTTTTAGAATAAGGAACACCAAATATATAGAACCCTGTCCTTTTAGAATGAGGAACACCAAATATATAGAACCCTGTCCTTTTAGAATAAGGAACACCAAATATATAGAACCCTGTCCTTTTAGAATAGGGAACACCAAATATATATAACCCTGTCACTAAAAGGAACACCAAATATATAGAACCCTGTCCTTTCCTTTTAGAATGAGGAACACCAAATATATAGAACCCTGTCCTTTTAGAATGAGGAACACCAAATATATAGAACCTGTCCTTTTAGAATAAGGAGCACCAAATATATAGAACCCTGTCCTTTTAGAATAAGGAGCACCAAATATATAGAACCCTGTCCTTTTAGAATGAGGAACACCAAATATATAGAACCCTGTCCTTTTAGAATAAGGAACACCAAATATATAGAACCCTGTCCCTAAAAGGAACACCAAATATATAGAACCCTGTCCTTTCCTTTTAGAATGAGGAACACCAAATATATAGAACCCTGTCTTTTTAGAATGAGGAACACCAAATATATAGAACCCTGTCCTTTTAGAATGAGGAACACCAAATATATAGAACCCTGTCCTTTTAGAATGAGGAACACCAAATATAGAGAACCTTGTTCCTAAAAGGAACACCAAATATATAGAACCCTGTCCTTTTAGAATGAGGAACACCAAATATATAGAACCCTGTCCTTTTAGAATGAGGAACACCAAATATATAGAACCCTGTCCTTTTAGAATGAGGAACACCAAATATATAGAACCTGTCCTTTTAGAATAAGGAACACCAAATATATAGAACCCTGTCCCTAAAAGGAACACCAAATATATAGAACCCTGTCCTTTCCTTTTAGAATGAGGAACACCAAATATATAGAACCCTGTCCTTTTAGAATGAGGAACACCAAATATATAGAACCCTGTCCTTTTAGAATGAGGAACACCAAATATATAGAACCCTGTCCTTTTAGAATGAGGAACACCAAATATATAGAACCCTGTCCTTTTAGAATGAGGAACACCAAATATATAGAACCCTGTTCTTTTAGAATAAGGAACACCAAATATATAGAACCATGTCCTTTTAGAATGAGGAACACCAAATATATAGAACCCTGTCCTTTTAGAATGAGGAACACCAAATATATAGAACCCTGTCCTTTTAGAATGAGGAACACCAAATATATAGAACCTGTTCTTTTAGAATGAGGAACACCAAATATATAGAACCTGTTCTTTTAGAATGAGGAACACCAAATATATAGAATCCTGTCCTTTTAGAATGAGGAACACCAAATATATAGAACCTGTCCTTTTAGAATGAGGAACACCAAATATATAGAACCTGTCCTTTTAGAATGAGGAACACCAAATATATAGAACCCTGTCATCAAATATATAGAACCTGTCCTTTTAGAATAAGGAACACCAAATATATAGAACCCTGTCCTTTTAGAATGAGGAATTCTTTATGCAGACATGAATATAATACAGTACACATGCACCATAAGTAGGAGTTACCTGGTTTTGTTGAATGTCTGTGCTGTTAAATATCGTTACAACAGTAACATTCTGAGTAAGCAACTGATCACTTCTTGGTAGTGAAAAGATGCATCTCTAGCGGTGACACAGCTTTACATTGCACATAATAATTATGTACAAAGTGTGTTTATTCTTTTATATTGAGCTTTACCAATTTTGGGTGTTTTCTTCTTTTTTTTCCCCCCTTTTTTTTTGTTTGGTGCTTTCCAGTAGTGAACTTATAAGAATGGACCTAGTACACAAGTTATGTGGAGGGTGATAGATAATTTCACATTTGGGGGGGTGGCTGGTTTACTACCTTCCAAATGACTCAAGACAAGCTTGAAGTGTTTTGAGTGGTAAAATCCACTGAAACCAACATTTAGGATATTGGCTCTTAATGTGGTGTCTTGTACACACAGACACACACACTTGAGGATGCCAGTTGCTAATCAGTCATCTGTGATCTTGTTCAGGGGTGGTAAGACTTAGCAGCTGCTTGGGCTACATCTAGTAGCTATAGATTTCCAGCTCCACTCATCTGTGATCTTGTTCAGGGGTAAGACAAGACCAAGGCAGCTGCATCTCTTAGTAGCTATAGCTTCACACACTCCACTCATCTGTGATCTTGTTCAGGGGTAAGACAAGACCAACAGCAGCTGCTAGTGCTACATCTCTCAGTAGCTATAGCTTCAAACAACTCTAGTCATCTGTGATCTTGTTCAGGGGTAAGACAAGACCAATGGCAGCTGCTAGTGCTACATGCTATAGCTTCACACAACTCCTGCATATTGAAAGAGCACTAGTACATAGTGTGGCTGACTGAGTTCTGATGCTTATTATAAGCTTTGTTTGTCTTTAGTACAGGCATCCAGTATCAGAGTTAGATGGGGAATTTCAAGGGTTATTAAATAGTCTATTAGATAAAGGACATGCTAGTTCAATAAGGCTTTAGGTGTGGTAGCTAAGTAACGTATATATATATATATAAGCTTGGTACACTAGCTTTATAACTAACATTGCTCACTGGGAGCTTGTATATCTTGGATTAATATTGATCACTAATGCATATCAGCACAGAATGGGCTACTTTCAAGAGAGTGGAATAGAATTTTACAGCAATTTCTTTTTGGGGGGGGGGGGGGAGGAGGAAGGGATGCCATGCCATTTTAAAATAAGGTCAAACCAATAATTATGATAATTATAAGGAGTGCGGCCATGTCCCCAATATAAACGTATAATTAATTATTGGTGGAAATGATTTTGAATGGAATAAGTAACTAGTTATGGTATGTGTGGGTGGAGTCTTGCCTTTTTAACATGTTACACATGATTTAAATGGTAAAGGGTCATCAACATCCACAATCGACTTATATAATTTGTTTTTTGTCGTTTCTGGAGGACTACACCAGGTCAGAGTCTAACTCTGAACTTACCGCTTTTCTTACTTGTTCCTTCTTCCGCTACACATATCTGCACATGCCATGTCCTGTTGCTAATGTTGACTGCTACAACCTCCTCCAAGGACTTGGTAACAGTTGCACAGGAGGACTCATCTCTTGTTGCTATTGTTGACTGCGCCCATGTAAGGTCAGCTACAGCCTCCTCCAAGGATTTGGTAACAGTTACCCGGGAGCAAGAAATCCACAAACTTAACAACAGATCCGAGTGTGGGTCACTTGTTCTGCTTATAGTACATATGAACTTGCCACTGGAAGATCCTTACCTAGTGACTTTATTCTGCAATTGAGAATAAGTTGTGCAAGTGGAGAAGCGGAGAGATGCCATGGCCATTGAAAATGAATTTCACATTATTTTTCCCGCTCCTTTTACTGTTTCATATATACTGGTGTGCTACCTTGGTGAAGGATTCACGGCCACGCTGGAGGTGTTTCCAGAGCTAGTAGCCGCCGAAAGCACCATGTAGGCAGTTGGACAACCTGATGCCCTACCAGTTACTTTAAGTTAAAATAAATCAGCCTTGTCCCTGGCCCACTACCAGTTACTGTAAGATGGCAACAATCAGCCTTGTCCCTGGCCACTACCAGTTACTGTAAGATGGCAGACAATCAGCCTTGTTCCTGGCCCACTACCAGTTACTGTAAGATGGCAGACTATCAGCCTTGTCCCTGGCCCACTACCAGTTACTGTAAGATGGCAGACAATCAGCCTTGTCCCTGGTCCACTATTAGTTACTGTAAGATGGCAGACAATCAGCCTTGTCCCTGGCCCACTACCAGTTACTGTTAAGTTGTTGGTTAATTATGAACTTTGTTTTTGTCATTTAGAACTGCTGGAGAGGTGTGGTGTGGGCGGAGACTTCACAACAACCATCTGCAGCTTAAGGGATGATCAATTGTGTGAGTAGATGCTTAAGTATTCCAAACTTCATGTGAAGCCTTCTGTACAGTATCCCTAGCAAGTGGAAGGTTGCATGTTTTCTGCTAAATTTAGAACAGCCATTTTGTATGTGTATTCTGTCCAGATTCCATGCTGATGTATGTGAGCCGTTGGAACCAGAATGCACGCCACAGCCATGTTGCACAGAGCGTTCTGTGGGTGGTGCTGCATAACTACCCGCCAGAAAAACTGCTGGAAATGGAGGACTTGGCGAGACTCCTGGAGGGCCTTATTCCGTACACGGAGAGACACATGCAGAGACTTCTCCGTCTACAGCAGGTGAGCTAACATGCTTGGCCAGTTGGTGGACTCTTCCAGGGGAGGTGTGCATGCATTGTCAGTCAATATTATTATTGTTGTTGTTATTACTGTTATTAATTATTATTATTATTATTATTATTATTATTATTATTATTATTATTATTATTATTATTATTATTATTATTATTATTATTATTATTAGTTATTATTACTGCTATTAATTTGTATTGTTGTTGTTGTTGTTGTTGTTATTATTATTATTATTCGAGACCACGGGTAATGAGGCCATGTCCTTTTTAGGAGTTGGGCAGGAGAATTAAGGAGGAGACTAGGGAGGCTAAGGGGCCCATTTCTACTTGCTCCAACGTTTGTCGGTAGCAATACAGTGTGGAAACGCTGCTGCTGTGCTGGGAACATCTTGCATGCAAACCTCGACTGCTTTTAGCTTATTATATTATCATCATGTATTTTCTTCTTAATAATAATTATTATTAAAATATATATATATATTTATTTTAATTATATATATATATATATATATTTTTAACATTGACATCAAACTGAATTGGAGGTGGCAGATTGATAATAGCTCTGCCGGATGTGTGCGTATCTAAGGGATAGGCAAATATTTACACATGCACAATTTGCTCACACATTGCTCAGTCTGTATTTGTTGTTGTTGTTGTTTTTGCAGCTGTCCAAGTTCGTAGAGTACACTCTACAAGTCATGAAGCTTCCTGCCTTGCCTGAAACAGCTCTCCTTCCCGATGACGGTACGACTGCCCACGAAGCGCCTGTCACTGTGGAAGAGCCGACTGCTATGGAGTATGATCCTATGTCCGTGTCTGCTGACTCCACAAGCAACATTCCTGAAGGTACGCACATGTGCTACAGTGTGTGTGCACTATTATGTACAGAGTTCACCTCTATACAATAACGTTATGCACAGTAAAGAGAATGATGACAACAGAGAGATATTTTCGAGTTTTTTTTTAAATATCTACATGTGGTGACTAGCAACAAAAAATAATTGCAGGCGAAATATTCATGGATTGTGTGGCCACACCCTTCTCTTATAAGCCACACCCTCCTCTACCGCTTGTCGTACTTATTCGTGGACTAGTTTCTAACAACTGCCAGGAAATAATAATTAGCTTCGACATGATTGGCTTGTGTTAATATGGTTATGCAATGGGTGGATCCAGGGGGGGGGGGGGGGGGGGGGGGGCTTGTGACAAAATCAGATGATTGGGAATCATATAGAGCACTTTCTAAAGCTGCCTCTGGCACCTGTCTAGTTGTAATCCTGCCATGTTTGCAAGTCTGGGAGTCTGGGGAGTGACAATTCCGTTAGCTCAGCAAAACTTAGTTTATTCTAGACTCGGGTGGTGAAGTGTCCACCACCACTAGCATTGCAGCTGCCTGTTGGCATGTCCTCTACTGCCACAAATATCCCAGTATTCTTGGGACGATGTCATGATGTCAGCAGTGATGGTAATTACAGCATGACTCTGGGGACTATCCAAGGGATGAAGAAGATGTCCATCTTAAAATTCACCTTTCCTTAGTCCTGCAATGCCCTGATCCAACCCATAGCATACACCTAGTCCTAACCTAGAACGCCGCTAACCTTAGCCCTGGCCATAACCCTGGCCATAGAAGATCACTAATCTCCCCATACTCTATAGAGTATTTATTCCTGGATCCATGATGTGTAGTCCTCCTCACTGGGGACATCCTGGGATAACCCGGCCCTTCCCACGAGTATCCTGGCAGTCCAAAGATGCCCTAGGAGTTGTTGTGGCACATGATGCTGCCGTGTAGACGTAGCAAGTATAGCTCTGTCCTAGGAGAGTGTGGCACATGATGCTGCCGTGTAGACGCAGCAAGTACAGCTCTGTCCTAGGAGAGTGTGGCACATGATGCTGCCGTGTAGACGTAGCAAGTATAGCTCTGTCCTAGGAGAGTGTGGCACATGATGCTGCCGTGTAGATGTAGCAAGTATAGCTCTGTCCTAGGAGAGTGTGGCACATGATGCTGCCGTGTAGACGTAGCTCTGTCCTAGGAGAGTGTGGCACATGATGCTGCCGTGTAGACGTAGCGAGTATAGCTCTGTCCTAGGAGAGTGTGGCACATGATGCTGCCGTGTAGATGTAGCAAGTATAGCTCTGTCCTAGGAGAGTGTGGCACATGATGCTGCCGTGTAGACGTAGCGAGTATAGCTCTGTCCTAGGAGAGTGTGGCACATGATGCTGCCGTGTCGACGTAGCATGTATAGCTCTGTCCTAGGAGAGTGTGGCACATGATGCTGCCGTGTAGACGTAGCAAGTATAGCTCTGTCCTAGGAGAGTGTGGCACATGATGCTGCCGTGTAGACGTAGCAAGTATAGCTCTGTCCTAGGAGAGTGTGGCACATGATGCTGCCGTGTAGACGTAGCAAGTATAGCTCTGTCCTAGGAGAGGTTGTGGCACATGATGCTGCCGTGTAGACGTAGCAAGTATAGCTCTGTCCTAGGAGAGGTTGTGGCACATGATGCTGCCGTGTAGACGTAGCAAGTATAGCTCTATCCTAGGAGAGTGTGGCTGCTGCCGTGTAGACGTAGCGAGTATAGCTCTGTCCTAGGAGAGTGTGGCACATGTTGCTGCCGTGTAGACGTAGCAAGTATAGCTCTGTCCTCCGTGTCAAAGCTGTACCCCACACCTACTAGCACTCTCTTTCTATCTAGCCATTGTCTAGCTCCCTCGCTATAATCATTGTCTGTTAAAAATTGACTGCTTACAATAACTGACCACCTAACAATAACTGACTACCTAACACTAACTTCCAAGTTTGCACAAATGAATGACAACGTACTTTTCAAGCCGCGTGCTGTATAATTTGCTTGAGGGAGGGCCAGACCATTTTTATAATGAGCTTGTTAATTATGCATGTGTTTGATAACTGCACCTCTTTTCAATTTGGACTGGGAATGAATTTGGTAGTGGCGGATTCTTTCACAAAGTAGTTTTTGTGGTTTGAGGCTGCCACGCCTACTAAGGAAATTTGGGGTGCTGCCTTATGCGAGCAACTGCAGTGCTCGTGTGGGACTGATGATCAGTACGATCTTTTCGCTGTGTCGGTGCTGACACCAGGACGTATAGTTGGTTACGTTCTTAGATAGATATCTTCACTCTGTTCTCAATGTTTACGATGAGGTGCATAGTTACAGGTGCTAGACGGCAGGGTATCTCCAAGCTTTGTTAAAGTAGCAGAATGCTCCTGGGAAAAGGAATTGCTGGCTAGCTCGCCAACAGTCCAGCACAATTCATGGAGTAATGTTCCTAGAGACACGCTGAGGTATTGTGTAAGTTTATATATGTGGGCATGGTTCTCAGTTATTCTGTTATTAGCAGAGGATCCCGCCATTGCCGAGGAAAGGATACAATATCCAGCAGAGGAGCGAATAAGTGACATGCCCCTCCCCCTTCCCACAGGTATTGACCCCCAAGGTGACTCCCCCATATGGCCTTCACACGTAAAATAAAGTTCATTGAGTCGAAAGCCACGCTTCCCTCTGTAAATCTTGCCATTCCAGGGACTGTTGTTAGAGCAGGACTAGAAGCAGCCTCACTTAGAGCAGACTGCTTGCACTAGTTGAAGGTGTCAGCTAGCAAAGTTTGTTGGCAATTCTTCTGTGTTGTGTGATGGGAAGACGCATGTGCAGATTTATTGTAATGGATGACGTTCGCAACCATTCTTGTGAACGATGGCTTCCAGTTGTCTGGAGTTTCAATGTTACCTAATGCAACATAGCTTCCCGGGGTGAAAGTACACCTTCCTGCTATTAGGGCTTCCTAGCTTCAAAACTGTGGCCCGTGCATAAAGGACATTAACAGACGGACAAATAGATACAGAGACTTAGATAGTATTAGCCCTTTACCAAACTCACTAAAAGTTGCTCACAATACTGCAGTAATCCGTTGGTAAAAATATTGCCCCGTGGAAATTACCCGCTATAGGGTAATAGCTCATATATCTCAACAACTTAGTGACGCTTCGACATGTGCGTGCCCTTGAAGTTCATCTTGTGCCTAGTCAAACATTTAGTGCATTCTTACCTTTTTAAATGATGGACACCAAATGTTATATCTAGTGCTGGTGTCTCAAGGCCTGTCAACACGCGGCACACCCAATGTGAACTCGGTCGCGTCCACACCTGAATTCAAGTCTCCCGATATGCATCAGAGTTAGTGCGCCTCAACGAGTCAGGGAAATTAAAATATAGGCGTTAAAATTATAAAATAATTATGGAAGTGTGCGTTTAATAGAATGCTGTCTTCGCAGTGGTTGCAGGTCGGAGCTTGGAGGAGACAAGAGCTCGCCAAACAGGAATTTCCTGCTCTGCTAGAAATAGTTGGTAGGGCATAGAGGCTGACTACAGTAGCTACTGTTATAGATGGTGAATAGCTCCTGGTTGTGTTTGCTGTAGCTGTAACTACTATTATAGCTAGCAGATTCGTGGAGCATCATCTTTCAACATACAGCCTTATATTCTCAGTGCTCAATTCTCTCTGTTCTGCAGCACAGGGCTCTTCACAATACATATTAAATCTATTGCTGTGTGTGTTGTTTATTGAAGCTGCTAGTATAGACGTAACCAACGCACGTTGATTCAGACTGGATGAGCTGCCAGTGCACTTTAATATTTGCATAATAGTGTGGTCAGGTCTCTTAACGTGATAGCGGTCTACATGGAACATATATATATATATATATATTACATCGTTAAAAAGATTTTAGGACCTGAAATTTGTAACCATCATAAATATATTATTATTATTATTATTATTTGCTGTTAATTTTGGTACCAGAAGATGGCTAGTTTCAAGAGCCTTCTAATGATGTGCTCTTTGAAGGCTAATATAATAAGTCTGTAAAGTGTTAACAAGTGCACTCCCTTAAAAAAACGGTACCATGATATCCTCTAAATCCACAGAATGCTTGTAACTACTTCTATTCATGGGTTATGTCGCAGAACCACATAAGCACATCAGGAGCAGAAAGACTGAATGGAAATGGGAGTTTAATAAAGGTGTGTTTACTCTGAAAAGCAAGCGTTGATGTGCGACTTTTGACAAATATACAAAAAAACTTCCCGCTCATTCTGTGGTTCTGTCACACACCCTGTGAATGGGGAAGTGGTTACTTGCATTCTGTGATTTTAGAGGATTGTTAAGGTGATCTATATTTGGTACCATTAATAATTAGCCTTCATAAAGTATATCATTGGAAAGCTCTTGAAACAAGCTATCTTCTGGTACCAAAAATTAATGGCAAGTAGTACATTTTAATTAAGTTATGGAGGTTGCAAATTTCAGGAACCTTAACCCCTTAACCCCTCTCCTGTCACACCTTTAAGAAGGGGGTTGGGTACAGGGGGGGGGGGGGGATGTCGTTATACAGTATATGGAAATTGAAGAGAAATGCAATTCCACTTGTCCATGTTTGAGTCACTGTGTTTATAAAATAGGATAATACCAAGTTCAATGATATTGCCAGGATTATTGCAAGATTGGTAGGCATGTACATTTATATATAACGACCTTGTGCATCTTGCTAAAGCAAGGTAAAGTAGCCCTAGCCCTAGCGAGGTGTTCATCAATGAGCATGTTTGCATACATAATATTATTATATTGTTTGTCCCATCAAAAGGGTCATGGAAATAGTAACTGCATGTTTTATAAGGCGATGAAGTGCAGCCTATTAGTTCTGTGGGCTATGGCTATACCACAAACTCATATGTTGGTTCACACACACACAAAAGGTTATTTTTATGAACTATGCATGGCCAGTGGACTGCTATTATATGAAATTAGTTTCAGTCTGATGGAGTAAGTGAGTCGAGGGAAAAGGGAGGGAGAGGGGGGGGGATGACTGATGACTGATCGCAACTGCAGGCAGTCATTGACCATCTCTTCTAGGCCTTGGCTACTGTTTCTGAAGGTCTTCTGCTAAGCTGCACACTACACAAGCTACCAGACATCACTCTGAATCCCTTCACTCTTGTTAAGGGAGGCACTTCTGGATAGATTTCTTTGCTGTAGGCCTTGTTGTGGACATAGCGCTGCGTAGCTCTTGTTTGCTTGCCTCAATGGAGCTGGTTCTCGTGACACAACTGCAGCTTATTGTGTTGGTCTTCTACTCGAGGAAGAATTAGGAAAAGATTATTCCTGAAATTGAAACTTATAGCTATAAATAAAGTGGGGCAATCATTTAAGATGGGGACTTTTCCATGGGGACTTGGAAAAGGAAGTTTTCTAAAGAAATGGTTCGATGAAATCTGCTATAATGCCAGGGTGTAACCTGCTAGCGATCTATAATGCCAGGGTGTAATCTGCTAGTGATCTATAATGCCAGGGTGTAATGATGGTGTAATCTATTAGTATCTATAATGTCAGGGTGTAATCTGCTAGTGATCTATAATGACAGGGTGTAATCTATTAGCGTCTATAATGTCAGGGTGTAATCTGCTAGCAGTCTATAATGTTGGTGTCTAATCTGCTAGCGATCTATAATGCTGTTGAAGACTCCTCCTCAGGTTGACAATATAAGTTTAAAGAATTATTTTAAGCTCATACAAAACGGCCACGGCTACAACAACTCTGCTCATCAACTGTCTCTCGGCTTCCCAGCTAGGGGTTCTTAATTAAACTCCCAGCTGGACTATCACGAGACCTAACCACACAATTAACACTTCATTAGTTATTGTTGGTTGTGCATATGCAGGCTTGTGCCTGCACTCTGTTCAGTCTAATTAAGCATACACACATTTATCTCCTATAAGTCCACTTTCTTATTTACTGTTGTTGTTGTTAGGGGTGTTCATCGGGATTCCTCTGGGGATCCCTAACAAATGCCAGGATGTAATCTTCTAGAGTTCTATAGTGCCAGAGTGTAATCTACTAGTGATCTATAATGTCAGAGTGTAATCTACTAGTGGTCTATAATGCCAGAGTGTAATCTACTAGTGGTCTATAATGCCAGAGTGTAATCTTCTAGTGGTCTATAATGCCAGAGTGTAATCTACTAGTGGTCTATAATGCCAGAGTGTAATCTACTAGTGGTCTATAATGCCAGAGTGTAATCTACTAGTGGTCTATAATGCCAGAGTGTAATCTACTAGTGGTCTATAATGTCAGAGTGTAATCTACTAGTGGTCTATAATGCCAGAGTGTAATCTACTAGTGGTCTATAATGCCAGAGTGTAATCTACTAGTGGTCTATAATGCCAGAGTGTAATCTACTAGTGGTCTATAATGCCAGAGTGTAATCTACTAGTGGTCTATAATGCCAGAGTGTAATCTACTAGTGGTCTATAATGTCAGAGTGTAATCTACTAGTGGTCTATAATGCCAGAGTGTAATCTACTAGTGGTCTATAATGCCAGAGTGTAATCTACTAGTGGTCTATAGTGTCAGAGTGTAATCTACTAGTGGTCTATAATGCCAGAGTGTAATCTACTAGTGGTCTATAATGCCAGAGTGTAATCTACTAGTGGTCTATAGTGCCAGAGTGTAATCTACTAGTGGTCTATAATGCCAGAGTGTAATCTACTAGTGGTCTATAGTGCCAGAGTGTAATCTACTAGTGGTCTATAGTGCCAGAGTGTAATCTACTAGTGTTCTATAGTGCCAGAGTGTAATCTACTAGTGGTCTATAGTGCCAGAGTGTAATCTACTAGTGGTCTATAATGCCAGAGTGTAATCTACTAGTGGTCTATAATGCCAGAGTGTAATCTACTAGTGGTCTATAATGCCAGAGTGTAATCTACTAGTGGTCTATAGTGCCAGAGTGTAATCTACTAGTGGTCTATAGTGCCAGAGTGTAATCTACTAGTGGTCTATAATGCCAGAGTGTAATCTACTAGTGATCTATAATGCCAGAGTGTAATCTACTAGTGGTCTATAGTGCCAGAGTGTAATCTACTAGTGGTCTATAGTGCCAGAGTGTAATCTACTAGTGGTCTATAGTGCCAGAGTGTAATCTACTAGTGGTCTATAATGCCAGAGTGTAATCTACTAGTGGTCTATAATGCCAGAGTGTAATCTACTAGTGGTCTATAGTGCCAGAGTGTAATCTACTAGTGGTCTATAATGCCAGAGTGTAATCTACTAGTGGTCTATAGTGCCAGAGTGTAATCTACTAGTGATCTATAATGCCAGAGTGTAATCTACTAGTGGTCTATAGTGCCAGAGTGTAATCTACTAGTGGTCTATAATGCCAGAGTGTAATCTACTAGTGGTCTATAATGCCAGAGTGTAATCTACTAGTGATCTATAGTGCCAGAGTGTAATCTACTAGTGGTCTATAATGCCAGAGTGTAATCTACTAGTGGTCTATAGTGCCAGAGTGTAATCTACTAGTGGTCTATAATGCCAGAGTGTAATCTACTAGTGGTCTATAATGCCAGAGTGTAATCTACTAGTGGTCTATAGTGCCAGAGTGTAATCTACTAGTGGTCTATAGTGCCAGAGTGTAATCTACTAGTGGTCTATAGTGCCAGAGTGTAATCTACTAGTGGTCTATAATGCCAGAGTGTAATCTACTAGTGGTCTATAATGCCAGTGTAATCTACTAGTGGTCTATAATGCCAGAGTGTAATCTACTAGTGGTCTATAATGCCAGAGTGTAATCTACTAGTGGTCTATAATGCCAGTGTAATCTACTAGTGGTCTATAGTGCCAGAGTGTAATCTACTAGTGGTCTATAGTGCCAGAGTGTAATCTACTAGTGGTCTATAATGCCAGAGTGTAATCTACTAGTGGTCTATAATGCCAGAGTGTAATCTACTAGTGGTCTATAATGCCAGAGTGTAATCTACTAGTGGTCTATAATGCCAGTGTAATCTACTAGTGGTCTATAGTGCCAGAGTGTAATCTACTAGTGGTCTATAGTGCCAGAGTGTAATCTACTAGTGGTCTATAATGCCAGAGTGTAATCTACTAGTGGTCTATAATGCCAGTGTAATCTACTAGTGGTCTATAGTGCCAGAGTGTAATCTACTAGTGGTCTATAATGCCAGAGTGTAATCTACTAGTGGTCTATAGTGCCAGAGTGTAATCTACTAGTGGTCTATAGTGCCAGAGTATAATCTACTAGTGGTCTATAATGCCAGAGTGTAATCTACTAGTGGTCTATAGTGCCAGAGTGTAATCTACTAGTGGTCTATAGTCCAGAGTGTAATCTACTAGTGGTCTATAGTGCCAGAGTGTAATCTACTAGTGGTCTATAGTGCCAGAGTGTAATCTACTAGTGGTCTATAATGCCAGAGTGTAATCTACTAGTGGTCTATAGTGCCAGAGTGTAATCTACTAGTGGTCTATAGTGCCAGAGTGTAATCTACTAGTGGTCTATAGTGCCAGAGTGTAATCTACTAGTGGTCTGTAATGCCAGAGTGTAATCTACTAGTGGTCTATAGTGCCAGAGTGTAATCTACTAGTGGTCTATAGTGCCAGAGTGTAATCTACTAGTGGTCTATAATGCCAGAGTGTAATCTACTAGTGGTCTATAGTGCCAGAGTGTAATCTACTAGTGGTCTATAGTGCCAGAGTGTAATCTACTAGTGGTCTATAGTGCCAGAGTGTAATCTACTAGTGGTCTATAATGCCAGAGTGTAATCTACTAGTGGTCTATAGTGCCAGAGTGTAATCTACTAGTGGTCTATAATGCCAGAGTGTAATCTACTAGTGGTCTATAGTGCCAGAGTGTAATCTACTAGTGGTCTATAGTGCCAGAGTGTAATCTACTAGTGGTCTATAGTGCCAGAGTGTAATCTACTAGTGGTCTATAGTGCCAGAGTGTAATCTACTAGTGGTCTATAGTGCCAGAGTGTAATCTACTAGTGGTCTATAATGCCAGAGTGTAATCTACTAGTGGTCTATAGTGCCAGAGTGTAATCTACTAGTGGTCTATAATGCCAGAGTGTAATCTACTAGCGGTCTATAATGCCAGAGTGTAATCTACTAGTGGTCTATAGTGCCAGAGTGTAATCTACTAGTGGTCTATAATGCCAGAGTGTAATCTACTAGTGGTCTATAATGCCAGAGTGTAATCTACTAGTGGTCTATAGTGCCAGAGTGTAATCTACTAGTGGTCTATAATGCCAGAGTGTAATCTACTAGTGATCTATAGTGCCAGAGTGTAATCTACTAGTGGTCTATAGTGCCAGAGTGTAATCTACTAGTGGTCTATAGTGCCAGAGTGTAATCTACTAGTGGTCTATAATGCCAGAGTGTAATCTACTAGTGGTCTATAGTGCCAGAGTGTAATCTACTAGTGGTCTATAGTGCCAGAGTGTAATCTACTAGTGGTCTATAATGCCAGAGTGTAATCTACTAGTGGTCTATAATGTCAGAGTGTATTCTACTAGTGGTCTATAGTGCCAGAGTGTAATCTACTAGTGGGTCTATAATGCCAGAGTGTAATCTACTAGTGGTCTATAGTGCCAGAGTGTAATCTACTAGTGGTCTATAATGCCAGAGTGTAATCTACTAGTGGTCTATAGTGCCAGAGTGTAATCTACTAGTGGTCTATAATGTCAGAGTGTAATCTACTAGTGGTCTATAGTGCCAGAGTGTAATCTACTAGTGGTCTATAGTGCCAGAGTGTAATCTACTAGTGGTCTATAATGCCAGAGTGTAATCTACTAGTGGTCTATAATGCCAGAGTGTAATCTACTAGTGGTCTATAATGCCAGAGTGTAATCTACTAGTGGTCTATAATGCCAGAGTGTAATCTACTAGTGGTCTATAATGCCAGAGTGTAATCTACTAGTGGTCTATAGTGCCAGAGTGTAATCTACTAGTGGTCTATAATGTCAGAGTGTAATCTACTAGTGGTCTATAGTGTCAGAGTGTAATCTACTAGTGGTCTATAGTGCCAGAGTGTAATCTACTAGTGGTCTATAGTGCCAGAGTGTAATCTACTAGTGGTCTATAGTGCCAGAGTGTAATCTACTAGTGGTCTATAGTGCCAGAGTGTAATCTACTAGTGGTCTATAGTGCCAGAGTGTAATCTACTAGTGGTCTATAGTGCCAGAGTGTAATCTACTAGTGGTCTATAGTGCCAGAGTGTAATCTACTAGTGGTCTATAGTGCCAGAGTGTAATCTACTAGTGGTCTATAATGCCAGTGTGTAATCTACTAGTGGTCTATAATGCCAGAGTGTAATCTACTAGTGATCTATAATGCCAGAGTGTAATCTACTACTAGTGGTCTATAATGCCAGAGTGTAATCTACTAGTGGTCTATAGTGCCAGAGTGTAATCTACTAGTGGTCTATAATGCCAGAGTGTAATCTACTAGTGGTCTATAGTGCCAGAGTGTAATCTACTAGTGGTCTATAGTGCCAGAGTGTAATCTACTAGTGGTCTATAGTGCCAGAGTGTAATCTACTAGTGGTCTATAGTGCCAGAGTGTAATCTACTAGTGGTCTATAGTGCCAGAGTGTAATCTACTAGTGGTCTATAGTGCCAGAGTGTAATCTACTAGTGGTCTATAGTGCCAGAGTGTAATCTACTAGTGGTCTATAATGCCAGAGTGTAATCTACTAGTGGTCTATAATGCCAGAGTGTAATCTACTAGTGGTCTATAGTGCCAGAGTGTAATCTACTAGTGGTCTATAATGCCAGAGTGTAATCTACTAGTGGTCTATAATGCCAGAGTGTAATCTACTAGTGGTCTATAGTGCCAGAGTGTAATCTACTAGTGGTCTATAATGCCAGAGTGTAATCTACTAGTGGTCTATAATGCCAGAGTGTAATCTACTAGTGGTCTATAATGCCAGAGTGTAATCTACTAGTGGTCTATAATGCCAGAGTGTAATCTACTAGTGGTCTATAATGCCAGTGTAATCTACTAGTGGTCTATAGTGCCAGAGTGTAATCTACTAGTGGTCTATAATGCCAGAGTGTAATCTACTAGTGGTCTATAATGCCAGAGTGTAATCTACTAGTGGTCTATAATGCCAGAGTGTAATCTACTAGTGGTCTATAATGCCAGAGTGTAATCTACTAGTGGTCTATAATGCCAGAGTGTAATCTACTAGTGGTCTATAATGCCAGAGTGTTATCTACTAGTGGTCTATAATGTCAGAGTGTAATCTACTAGTGATCTATAGTGCCAGAGTGTAATCTACTAGTGGTCTATAATGCCAGAGTGTAATCTACTAGTGATCTATAGTGCCAGAGTGTAATCTACTAGTGGTCTATAGTGCCAGAGTGTAATCTACTAGTGGTCTATAGTGCCAGAGTGTAATCTACTAGTGGTCTATAATGCCAGAGTGTAATCTACTAGTGGTCTATAGTGCCAGAGTGTAATCTACTAGTGGTCTATAGTGCCAGAGTGTAATCTACTAGTGGTCTATAGTGCCAGAGTTGTAATCTACTAGTGGTCTATAGTGCCAGAGTGTAATCTACTAGTGGTCTATAGTGCCAGAGTGTAATGGTCTATAGTGCCAGAGTGTAATCTACTAGTGGTCTATAGTGCCAGAGTGTAATCTACTAGTGGTCTATAGTGCCAGAGTGTAATCTACTAGTGGTCTATAATGCCAGAGTGTAATCTACTAGTGATCTATAATGCCAGAGTGTAATCTACTAGTGGTCTATAATGCCAGAGTGTAATCTACTAGTGGTCTATAGTGCCAGAGTGTAATCTACTAGTGGTCTATAATGCCAGAGTGTAATCTACTAGTGGTCTATAGTGCCAGAGTGTAATCTACTAGTGGTCTATAATGCCAGAGTGTAATCTACTAGTGGTCTATAGTGCCAGAGTGTAATCTACTAGTGGTCTATAGTGCCAGAGTGTAATCTACTAGTGGTCTATAGTGCCAGAGTGTAATCTACTAGTGGTCTATAGTGCCAGAGTGTAATCTACTAGTGGTCTATCGTGCCAGAGTGTAATCTACTAGTGGTCTATAATGCCAGAGTGTAATCTACTAGTGGTCTATAATGCCAGAGTGTAATCTACTAGTGGTCTATAATGTCAGAGTGTAATCTACTAGTGGTCTATAATGCCAGAGTGTAATCTACTAGTGGTCTATAATGCCAGAGTGTAATCTACTAGTGGTCTATAATGCCAGAGTGTAATCTACTAGTGGTCTATAATGCCAGAGTGTAATCTACTAGTGGTCTATAAGTTGGTCTATAGTGCCAGAGTGTAATCTACTAGTGGTCTATAATGCCAGAGTGTAATCTACTAGTGGTCTATAATGCCAGAGTGTAATCTACTAGTGGTCTATAATGTCAGAGTGTAATCTACTAGTGGTCTATAGTGCCAGAGTGTAATCTACTAGTGGTCTATAATGCCAGAGTGTAATCTACTAGTGGTCTATAGTGCCAGAGTGTAATCTACTAGTGGTCTATAGTGCCAGAGTGTAATCTACTAGTGGTCTATAATGCCAGAGTGTAATCAACTAGTGGTCTATAGTGCCAGAGTGTAATCTACTAGTGGTCTATAGTGCCAGAGTGTAATCTACTAGTGGTCTATAATGCCAGAGTGTAATCTACTAGTGGTCTATAGTGCCAGAGTGTAATCTACTAGTGGTCTATAGTGTCCAGAGTGTAATCTACTAGTGGTCTATAGTGCCAGAGTGTAATCTACTAGTGGTCTATAGTGCCAGAGTGTAATCTACTAGTGGTCTATAGTGCCAGAGTGTAATCTACTAGTGGTCTATAGTGCCAGAGTGTAATCTACTAGTGGTCTATAATGCCAGAGTGTTAATCTACTAGTGGTCTATAATGCCAGAGTGTAATCTACTAGTGGTCTATAATGCCAGAGTGTAATCTACTAGTGGTCTATAATGCCAGAGTGTAATCTACTAGTGGTCTATAATGCCAGTGTAATCTACTAGTGGTCTATAGTGCCAGAGTGTAATCTACTAGTGGTCTATAATGCCAGAGTGTAATCTACTAGTGGTCTATAATGCCAGAGTGTAATCTACTAGTGGTCTATAATGCCAGAGTGTAATCTACTAGTGGTCTATAATGTCAGAGTGTAATCTACTAGTGATCTATAGTGCCAGAGTGTAATCTACTAGTGGTCTATAATGCCAGAGTGTAATCTACTAGTGATCTATAGTGCCAGAGTGTAATCTACTAGTGGTCTATAGTGCCAGAGTGTAATCTACTAGTGGTCTATAGTGCCAGAGTGTAATCTACTAGTGGTCTATAGTGCCAGAGTGTAATCTACTAGTGGTCTATAATGCCAGAGTGTAATCTACTAGTGGTCTATAGTGCCAGAGTGTAATCTACTAGTGGTCTATAGTGCCAGAGTGTAATCTACTAGTGGTCTATAGTGCCAGAGTGTAATCTACTAGTGGTCTATAGTGCCAGAGTGTAATCTACTAGTGGTCTATAGTGCCAGAGTGTAATCTACTAGTGGTCTATAGTGCCAGAGTGTAATCTACTAGTGGTCTATAGTGCCAGAGTGTAATCTACTAGTGGTCTATAATGCCAGAGTGTAATCTACTAGTGGTCTATAATGCCAGAGTGTAATCTACTAGTGATCTATAATGCCAGAGTGTAATCTACTAGTGGTCTATAATGCCAGAGTGTAATCTACTAGTGGTCTATAGTGCCAGAGTGTAATCTACTAGTGGTCTATAATGCCAGAGTGTAATCTACTAGTGGTCTATAGTGCCAGAGTGTAATCTACTAGTGGTCTATAATGCCAGAGTGTAATCTACTAGTGGTCTATAGTGCCAGAGTGTAATCTACTAGTGGTCTATAGTGCCAGAGTGTAATCTACTAGTGGTCTATAGTGCCAGAGTGTAATCTACTAGTAGTGGTCTATAGTGCCAGAGTGTAATCTACTAGTGGTCTATAGTGCCAGAGTGTAATCTACTAGTGGTCTATCGTGCCAGAGTGTAATCTACTAGTGGTCTATAATGCCAGAGTGTAATCTACTAGTGGTCTATAATGCCAGAGTGTAATCTACTAGTGGTCTATAATGCCAGAGTGTAATCTACTAGTGGTCTATAATGCCAGAGTGTAATCTACTAGTGGTCTATAATGCCAGAGTGTAATCTACTAGTGGTCTATAAGTGGTCTATAGTGCCAGAGTGTAATCTACTAGTGGTCTATAATGCCAGAGTGTAATCTACTAGTGGTCTATAATGCCAGAGTGTAATCTACTAGTGGTCTATAATGTCAGAGTGTAATCTACTAGTGGTCTATAGTGCCAGAGTGTAATCTACTAGTGGTCTATAATGCCAGAGTGTAATCTACTAGTGGTCTATAGTGCCAGAGTGTAATCTACTAGTGGTCTATAGTGCCAGAGTGTAATCTACTAGTGGTCTATAATGCCAGAGTGTAATCAACTAGTGGTCTATAGTGCCAGAGTGTAATCTACTAGTGGTCTATAGTGCCAGAGTGTAATCTACTAGTGGTCTATAGTGCCAGAGTGTAATCTACTAGTGGTCTATAGTGCCAGAGTGTAATCTACTAGTGGTCTATATTGCCAGAGTGTAATCTACTAGTGGTCTATAGTGCCAGAGTGTAATCTACTAGTGGTCTATAGTGCCAGAGTGTAATCTACTAGTGGTCTATAATGCCAGAGTGTAATCTACTAGTGGTCTATAATGCCAGAGTGTAATCTACTAGTGGTCTATAGTGCCAGAGTGTAATCTACTAGTGGTCTATAGTGCCAGAGTGTAATCTACTAGTGGTCTATAGTGCCAGAGTGTAATCTACTAGTGGTCTATAGTGCCAGAGTGTAATCTACTAGTGGTCTATAGTGCCAGAGTGTAATCTACTAGTGGTCTATAGTGCCAGAGTGTAATCTACTAGTGGTCTATAGTGCCAGAGTGTAATCTACTAGTGGTCTATAGTGCCAGAGTGTAATCTACTAGTGGTCTATAGTGCCAGAGTGTAATCTACTAGTGGTCTATAGTGTCAGAGTGTAATCTACTAGTGGTCTATAGTGCCAGAGTGTAATCTACTAGTGGTCTATAGTGCCAGAGTGTAATCTACTAGTGGTCTATAATGCCAGAGTGTAATCTACTAGTGGTCTATAATGCCAGAGTGTAATCTACTAGTGATCTATAGTGCCAGAGTGTAATCTACTAGTGGTCTATAGTGCCAGAGTGTAATCTACTAGTGGTCTATAATGCCAGAGTGTAATCTACTAGTGGTCTATAATGCCAGAGTGTAATCTACTAGTGGTCTATAATGCCAGAGTGTAATCTACTAATGGTCTATAGTGCCAGAGTGTAATCTACTAGTGGTCTATAGTGCCAGAGTGTAATCTACTAGTGGTCTATAATGCCAGAGTGTAATCTACTAGTGGTCTATAATGCCAGAGTGTAATCTACTAGTGGTCTATAATGCCAGAGTGTAATCTACTAGTGATCTATAGTGCCAGAGTGTAATCTACTAGTGGTCTATAGTGCCAGAGTGTAATCTACTAGTGGTCTATAGTGCCAGAGTGTAATCTACTAGTGGTCTATAATTCCAGAGTGTAATCTACTAGTGGTCTATAATGCCAGAGTGTAATCTACTAGTGGTCTATAGTGCCAGAGTGTAATCTACTAGTGGTCTATAGTGCCAGAGTGTAATCTACTAGTGGTCTATAATGCCAGAGTGTAATCTACTAGTGGTCTATAGTGCCAGAGTGTAATCTACTAGTGGTCTATAATGCCAGAGTGTAATCTACTAGTGGTCTATAGTGCCAGAGTGTAATCTACTAGTGGTCTATAGTGCCAGAGTGTAATCTACTAGTGGTCTATAGTGCCAGAGTGTAATCTACTAGTGGTCTATAATGCCAGAGTGTAATCTACTAGTGATCCATAATGCCAGAGTGTAATCTACTAGTGGTCTATAATGCCAGAGTGTAATCTACTAGTGGTCTATAGTGCCAGAGTGTAATCTACTAGTGGTCTATAATGCCAGAGTGTAATCTACTAGTGGTCTATAATGCCAGAGTGTAATCTACTAGTGGTCTATAGTGCCAGAGTGTAATCTACTAGTGGTCTATAATGCCAGAGTGTAATCTACTAGTGGTCTATAATGCCAGAGTGTAATCTACTAGTGGTCTATAATGTCAGAGTGTAATCTACTAGTGGTCTATAATGCCAGAGTGTAATCTACTAGTGGTCTATAGTGCCAGAGTGTAATCTACTAGTGGTCTATAATGCCAGAGTGTAATCTACTAGTGGTCTATAATGCCAGAGTGTAATCTACTAGTGGTCTATAATGCCAGAGTGTAATCTACTAGTGGTCTATAATGCCAGAGTGTAATCTACTAGTGGTCTATAATGTCAGAGTGTAATCTACTAGTGATCTATAGTGCCAGAGTGTAATCTACTAGTGGTCTATAATGCCAGAGTGTAATCTACTAGTGATCTATAGTGCCAGAGTGTAATCTACTAGTGGTCTATAGTGCCAGAGTGTAATCTACTAGTGGTCTATAGTGCCAGAGTGTAATCTACTAGTGGTCTATAATGCCAGAGTGTAATCTACTAGTGGTCTATAATGCCAGAGTGTAATCTACTAGTGGTCTATAGTGCCAGAGTGTAATCTACTAGTGGTCTATAATGCCAGAGTGTAATCTACTAGTGATCTATAATGCCAGAGTGTAATCTACTAGTGGTCTATAATGCCAGAGTATAATCTACTAGTGGTCTATAATGCCAGAGTGTAATCTACTAGTGGTCTATAATGCCAGAGTGTAATCTACTAGTGGTCTATAGTGCCAGAGTGTAATCTACTAGTGGTCTATAATGCCAGAGTGTAATCTACTAGTGGTCTATAATGTCAGAGTGTATTCTACTAGTGGTCTATAGTGCCAGAGTGTAATCTACTAGTGGTCTATAATTGCCAGAGTGTAATCTACTAGTGGTCTATAGTGCCAGAGTGTAATCTACTAGTGGTCTATAATGCCAGAGTGTAATCTACTAGTGGTCTATAGTGCCAGAGTGTAATCTACTAGTGGTCTATAATGTCCAGAGTGTAATCTTACTAGTGGTCTATAGTGCCAGAGTGTAATCTACTAGTGGTCTATAGTGCCAGAGTGTAATCTACTAGTGGTCTATAGTGCCAGAGTGTAATCTACTAGTGGTCTATAATGCCAGAGTGTAATCTACTAGTGGTCTATAATGCCAGAGTGTAATCTACTAGTGGTCTATAGTGCCAGAGTGTAATCTACTAGTGGTCTATAGTGCCAGAGTGTAATCTACTAGTGGTCTATAGTGCCAGAGTGTAATCTACTAGTGGTCTATAGTGCCAGAGTGTAATCTACTAGTGGTCTATAGTGCCAGAGTGTAATCTACTAGTGGTCTATAATGCCAGAGTGTAATCTACTAGTGGTCTATAATGCCAGAGTGTAATCTACTAGTGGTCTATAATGCCAGAGTGTAATCTACTAGTGGTCTATAATGCCAGAGTGTAATCTACTAGTGATCTATAATGCCAGAGTGTAATCTACTAGTGGTCTATAATGCCAGAGTGTAATCTACTAGTGGTCTATAGTGCCAGAGTGTAATCTACTAGTGTCTATAATGCCAGAGTGTAATCTACTAGTGGTCTATAATGCCAGAGTTGTAATCTACTAGTGGTCTATAGTGCCAGAGTGTAATCTACTAGTGGTCTATAGTGCCAGAGTGTAATCTACTAGTGGTCTATAGTGCCAGAGTGTAATCTACTAGTGGTCTATAGTGCCAGAGTGTAATCTACTAGTGGTCTATAATGCCAGAGTGTAATCTACTAGTGGTCTATAATGCCAGAGTGTAATCTACTAGTGGTCTATAATGCCAGAGTGTAATCTACTAGTGGTCTATAATGCCAGAGTGTAATCTACTAGTGGTCTATAATGCCAGAGTGTAATCTACTAGTGGTCTATAGTGCCAGAGTGTAATCTACTAGTGGTCTATAGGTGCCAGAGTGTAATCTACTAGTGGTCTATAGTGCCAGAGTGTAATCTACTAGTGGTCTATAGTGCCAGAGTGTAATCTACTAGTGGTCTATAATGCCAGAGTGTAATCTACTAGTGGTCTATAATGCCAGAGTGTAATCTACTAGTGGTCTATAGTGCCAGAGTGTAATCTACTAGTGGTCTATAGTGCCAGAGTGTAATCTACTAGTGGTCTATAATGCCAGAGTGTAATCTACTAGTGGTCTATAATGCCAGAGTGTAATCTACTAGTGGTCTATAATGCCAGAGTGTAATCTACTAGTGGTCTATAATGCCAGAGTGTAATCTACTAGTGGTCTATAGTG
>JAQNBH010000009.1:15617705-15726678 GCA_028752905.1 Cladorhizidae sp. MBARI D1340-BT2
CAGAGTGTAATCTAGTGTCTATAGTGCGGTATCTAGGTCTATAGTGCCAGAGTGTAATCTACTAGTGGTCTATAATGCCAGAGTGTAATCTACTAGTGGTCTATAATGCCAGAGTGTAATCTACTAGTGGTCTATAATGCCAGAGTGTAATCTACTAGTGGTCTATAGTGCCAGAGTGTAATCTACTAGTGGTCTATAGTGCCAGAGTGTAATCTACTAGTGGTCTATAATGCCAGAGTGTAATCTACTAGTGGTCTATAATGCCAGAGTGTAATCTACTAGTGGTCTATAGTGCCAGAGTGTAATCTACTAGTGGTCTATAATGCCAGAGTGTAATCTACTAGTGGTCTATAATGCCAGAGTGTAATCTACTAGTGGTCTATAGTGCCAGAGTGTAATCTACTAGTGGTCTATAGTGCCAGAGTGTAATCTACTAGTGGTCTATAATGCCAGAGTGTAATCTACTAGTGGTCTATAGTGCCAGAGTGTAATCTACTAGTGGTCTATAATGCCAGAGTGTAATCTACTAGTGGTCTATAGTGCCAGAGTGTAATCTACTAGTGGTCTATAATGCCAGAGTGTAATCTACTAGTGGTCTATAATGCCAGAGTGTAATCTACTAGTGGTCTATAGTGCCAGAGTGTAATCTACTAGTGGTCTATAATGCCAGAGTGTAATCTACTAGTGGTCTATAATGCCAGAGTGTAATCTACTAGTGGTCTATAGTGCCAGAGTGTAATCTACTAGTGGTCTATAATGCCAGAGTGTAATCTACTAGTGGTCTATAATGCCAGAGTGTAATCTACTAGTGGTCTATAATGCTCAGAGTGTAATCTACTAGTGGTCTATAATGCCAGAGTGTAATCTACTAGTGGTCTATAGTGCCAGAGTGTAATCTACTAGTGGTCTATAATGCCAGAGTGTAATCTACTAGTGGTCTATAATGCCAGAGTGTAATCTACTAGTGGTCTATAATGCCAGAGTGTAATCTACTAGTGGTCTATAATGTCCAGAGTGTAATCTACTAGTGGTCTATAGTGCCAGAGTGTAATCTACTAGTGGTCTATAATGCCAGAGTGTAATCTACTAGTGATCTATAGTGCCAGAGTGTAATCTACTAGTGGTCTATAGTGCCAGAGTGTAATCTACTAGTGGTCTATAGTGCCAGAGTGTAATCTACTAGTGGTCTATAGTGCCAGAGTGTAATCTACTAGTGGTCTATAATGCCAGAGTGTAATCTACTAGTGGTCTATAGTGCCAGAGTGTAATCTACTAGTGGTCTATAGTGCCAGAGTGTAATCTACTAGTGGTCTATAGTGCCAGAGTGTAATCTACTAGTGGTCTATAGTGCCAGAGTGTAATCTACTAGTGGTCTATAGTGCCAGAGTGTAATCTACTAGTGGTCTATAGTGCCAGAGTGTAATCTACTAGTGGTCTATAGTGCCAGAGTGTAATCTACTAGTGGTCTATAATGCCAGAGTGTAATCTACTAGTGGTCTATAATGCCAGAGTGTAATCTACTAGTGGTCTATAATGCCAGAGTGTAATCTACTAGTGGTCTATAATGCCAGAGTGTAATCTACTAGTGGTCTATAGTGCCAGAGTGTAATCTACTAGTGGTCTATAATGCCAGAGTGTAATCTACTAGTGGTCTATAGTGCCAGAGTGTAATCTACTAGTGGTCTATAATGCCAGAGTGTAATCTACTAGTGGTCTATAGTGCCAGAGTGTAATCTACTAGTGGTCTATAGTGCCAGAGTGTAATCTACTAGTGGTCTATAGTGCCAGAGTGTAATCTACTAGTGGTCTATAGTGCCAGAGTGTAATCTACTAGTGGTCTATAGTGCCAGAGTGTAATCTACTAGTGGTCTATAATGCCAGAGTGTAATCTACTAGTGGTCTATAGTGCCAGAGTGTAATCTACTAGTGGTCTATAATGCCAGAGTGTAATCTACTAGTGGTCTATAATGCCAGAGTGTAATCTACTAGTGGTCTATAGTGCCAGAGTGTAATCTACTAGTGGTCTATAATGCCAGAGTGTAATCTACTAGTGGTCTATAGTGCCAGAGTGTAATCTACTAGTGGTCTATAATGCCAGAGTGTAATCTACTAGTGGTCTATAATGTCAGAGTGTATTCTACTAGTGGTCTATAGTGCCAGAGTGTAATCTACTAGTGGTCTATAATGCCAGAGTGTAATCTACTAGTGGTCTATAGTGCCAGAGTGTAATCTACTAGTGGTCTATAATGCCAGAGTGTAATCTACTAGTGGTCTATAGTGCCAGAGTGTAATCTACTAGTGGTCTATAATGTCAGAGTGTAATCTACTAGTGGTCTATAGTGCCAGAGTGTAATCTACTAGTGGTCTATAGTGCCAGAGTGTAATCTACTAGTGGTCTATAATGCCAGAGTGTAATCTACTAGTGGTCTATAATGTCAGAGTGTAATCTACTAGTGGTCTATAGTGCCAGAGTGTAATCTACTAGTGGTCTATAGTGCCAGAGTGTAATCTACTAGTGGTCTATAATGCCAGAGTGTAATCTACTAGTGGTCTATAGTGCCAGAGTGTAATCTACTAGTGGTCTATAGTGCCAGAGTGTAATCTACTAGTGGTCTATAGTGCCAGAGTGTAATCTACTAGTGGTCTATAGTGCCAGAGTGTAATCTACTAGTGGTCTATAGTGCCAGAGTGTAATCTACTAGTGGTCTATAGTGCCAGAGTGTAATCTACTAGTGGTCTATAGTGCCAGAGTGTAATCTACTAGTGGTCTATAATGCCAGTGTGTAATCTACTAGTGGTCTATAATGCCAGAGTGTAATCTACTAGTGATCTATAATGCCAGAGTGTAATCTACTAGTGGTCTATAATGCCAGAGTGTAATCTACTAGTGGTCTATAGTGCCAGAGTGTAATCTACTAGTGGTCTATAATGCCAGAGTGTAATCTACTAGTGGTCTATAATGCCAGAGTGTAATCTACTAGTGGTCTATAGTGCCAGAGTGTAATCTACTAGTGGTCTATAGTGCCAGAGTGTAATCTACTAGTGGTCTATAGTGCCAGAGTGTAATCTACTAGTGGTCTATAGTGCCAGAGTGTAATCTACTAGTGGTCTATAGTGCCAGAGTGTAATCTACTAGTGGTCTATAGTGCCAGAGTGTAATCTACTAGTGGTCTATAATGCCAGAGTGTAATCTACTAGTGGTCTATAGTGCCAGAGTGTAATCTACTAGTGGTCTATAGTGCCAGAGTGTAATCTACTAGTGGTCTGTAATGTCAGAGTGTAATCTACTAGTGGTCTATAGTGCCAGAGTGTAATCTACTAGTGGTCTATAATGCCAGAGTGTAATCTACTAGTGGTCTATAATGCCAGAGTGTAATCTACTAGTGGTCTATAATGCCAGAGTGTAATCTACTAGTGGTCTATAATGCCAGAGTGTAATCTACTAGTGGTCTATAATGTCAGAGTGTAATCTACTAGTGGTCTATAATGTCAGAGTGTAATCTACTAGTGGTCTATAATGCCAGAGTGTAATCTACTAGTGGTCTATAATGCCAGAGTGTAATCTACTAGTGGTCTATAATGCCAGAGTGTAATCTACTAGTGGTCTATAGTGCCAGAGTGTAATCTACTAGTGGTCTATAGTGCCAGAGTGTAATCTACTAGTGGTCTATAGTGCCAGAGTGTAATCTACTAGTGGTCTATAGTGCCAGAGTGTAATCTACTAGTGGTCTATAGTGCCAGAGTGTAATCTACTAGTGGTCTATAGTGCCAGAGTGTAATCTACTAGTGGTCTATAATGCCAGAGTGTAATCTACTAGTGGTCTATAGTGCCAGAGTGTAATCTACTAGTGGTCTATAGTGCCAGAGTGTAATCTACTAGTGGTCTGTAATGTCAGAGTGTAATCTACTAGTGGTCTATAGTGCCAGAGTGTAATCTACTAGTGGTCTATAATGCCAGAGTGTAATCTACTAGTGGTCTATAATGCCAGAGTGTAATCTACTAGTGGTCTATAATGCCAGAGTGTAATCTACTAGTGGTCTATAATGCCAGAGTGTAATCTACTAGTGGTCTATAATGTCAGAGTGTAATCTACTAGTGGTCTATAATGTCAGAGTGTAATCTACTAGTGGTCTATAATGCCAGAGTGTAATCTACTAGTGGTCTATAATGCCAGAGTGTAATCTACTAGTGGTCTATAGTGCCAGAGTGTAATCTACTAGTGGTCTATAGTGCCAGAGTGTAATCTACTAGTGTTCTATAATGCCAGAGTGTAATCTACTAGTGGTCTATAATGCCAGAGTGTAATCTACTAGTGGTCTATAATGCCAGAGTGTAATCTACTAGTGGTCTATAATGCCAGAGTGTAATCTACTAGTGGTCTATAATGCCAGAGTGTAATCTACTAGTGGTCTATAGTGCCAGAGTGTAATCTACTAGTGGTCTATAATGTCAGAGTGTAATCTACTAGTGGTCTATAGTGCCAGAGTGTAATCTACTAGTGGTCTATAATGCCAGTGTAATCTACTAGTGGTCTATAGTGCCAGATTGTAATCTACTAGTGGTCTATAGTGCCAGAGTGTAATCTACTAGTGGTCTATAATGCCAGAGTGTAATCTACTAGTGGTCTATAATGCCAGAGTGTAATCTACTAGTGGTCTATAGTGCCAGAGTGTCATCTACTAGTGGTCTATAATGCCAGTGTAATCTACTAGTGGTCTATAGTGCCAGAGTGTAATCTACTAGTGGTCTATAGTGCCAGAGTGTAATCTACTAGTGGTATATAGTGCCAGAGTGTAATCTACTAGTGGTCTATAGTGCCAGAGTGTAATCTACTAGTGGTCTATAGTGCCAGAGTGTAATCTACTAGTGGTCTATAGTGCCAGAGTGTAATCTACTAGTGGTCTATAGTGCCAGAGTGTAATCTACTAGTGGTCTATAATGCCAGAGTGTAATCTACTAGTGGTCTATAATGCCAGAGTGTAATCTACTAGTGGTCTATAATGTCAGAGTGTAATCTACTAGTGGTCTATAATGTCAGAGTGTAATCTACTAGTGGTCTATAATGCCAGAGTGTAATCTACTAGTGGTCTATAGTGCCAGAGTGTAATCTACTAGTGATCTATAGTGCCAGAGTGTAATCTACTAGTGGTCTATAATGCCAGAGTGTAATCTACTAGTGGTCTATAATGCCAGAGTGTAATCTACTAGTGGTCTATAGTGCCAGAGTGTAATCTACTAGTGGTCTATAATGCCAGAGTGTAATCTACTAGTGGTCTATAGTGCCAGAGTGTAATCTACTAGTGGTCTATAGTGCCAGAGTGTAATCTACTAGTAATCTATCGTGCCAGAGTGTAATCTACTAGTTGTCTATAATGCCAGAGTGTAATCTACTAGTGGTCTGTAATGTCAGAGTGTAATCTACTAGTGGTCTATAGTGCCAGAGTGTAATCTACTAGTGGTCTATAATGCCAGAGTGTAATCTACTAGTGGTCTATAATGCCAGAGTGTAATCTACTAGTGGTCTATAATGCCAGAGTGTAATCTACTAGTGGTCTATAATGCCAGAGTGTAATCTACTAGTGATCTATAATGCCAGAGTGTAATCTACTAGTGGTCTATAATGCCAGAGTGTAATCTACTAGTGATCTATAATGCCAGAGTGTAATCTACTAGTGGTCTATAATGCCAGAGTGTAATCTACTAGTGGTCTATAATGCCAGAGTGTAATCTACTAGTGATCTATAGTGCCAGAGTGTAATCTACTAGTGGTCTATAGTGCCAGAGTGTAATCTACTAGTGGTCTATAATGCCAGAGTGTAATCTACTAGTGGTCTATAGTGCCAGAGTGTAATCTACTAGTGGTCTATAATGCCAGAGTGTAATCTACTAGTGATCTATAGTGCCAGAGTGTAATCTACTAGTGGTCTATAGTGCCAGAGTGTAATCTACTAGTGGTCTATAGTGCCAGAGTGTAATCTACTAGTGGTCTATAATTCCAGAGTGTAATCTACTAGTGGTCTATAATGCCAGAGTGTAATCTACTAGTGGTCTATAGTGCCAGAGTGTAATCTACTAGTGGTCTATAGTGCCAGAGTGTAATCTACTAGTGGTCTATAATGCCAGAGTGTAATCTACTAGTGGTCTATAGTGCCAGAGTGTAATCTACTAGTGGTCTATAATGCCAGAGTGTAATCTACTAGTGGTCTATAATGCCAGAGTGTAATCTACTAGTGATCTATAATGCCAGAGTGTAATCTACTAGTGGTCTATAATGCCAGAGTGTAATCTACTAGTGGTCTATAGTGCCAGAGTGTAATCTACTAGTGGTCTATAATGCCAGAGTGTAATCTACTAGTGGTCTATAATGCCAGAGTGTAATCTACTAGTGGTCTATAATGCCAGAGTGTAATCTACTAGTGGTCTATAGTGCCAGAGTGTAATCTACTAGTGGTCTATAATGCCAGAGTGTAATCTACTAGTGGTCTATAGTGCCAGAGTGTAATCTACTAGTGGTCTATAATGCCAGAGTATAATCTACTAGTGGTCTATAATGCCAGAGTATAATCTACTAGTGGTCTATAGTGCCAGAGTGTAATCTACTAGTGGTCTATAATGCCAGAGTGTAATCTACTAGTGGTCTATAGTGCCAGAGTGTAATCTACTAGTGGTCTATAATGCCAGAGTGTAATCTACTAGTGGTCTATAGTGCCAGAGTGTAATCTACTAGTGGTCTATAGTGCCAGAGTGTAATCTACTAGTGGTCTATAGTGCCAGAGTGTAATCTACTAGTGGTCTATAGTGCCAGAGTGTAATCTACTAGTGGTCTATAGTGCCAGAGTGTAATCTACTAGTGGTCTATAATGCCAGAGTGTAATCTACTAGTGGTCTATAGTGCCAGAGTGTAATCTACTAGTGGTCTATAATGCCAGAGTGTAATCTACTAGCGGTCTATAATGCCAGAGTGTAATCTACTAGTGGTCTATAGTGCCAGAGTGTAATCTACTAGTGGTCTATAATGCCAGAGTGTAATCTACTAGTGGTCTATAATGTCAGAGTGTAATCTACTAGTGATCTATAGTGCCAGAGTGTAATCTACTAGTGGTCTATAATGCCAGAGTGTAATCTACTAGTGATCTATAGTGCCAGAGTGTAATCTACTAGTGGTCTATAGTGCCAGAGTGTAATCTACTAGTGGTCTATAGTGCCAGAGTGTAATCTACTAGTGGTCTATAATGCCAGAGTGTAATCTACTAGTGGTCTATAGTGCCAGAGTGTAATCTACTAGTGGTCTATAGTGCCAGAGTGTAATCTACTAGTGGTCTATAGTGCCAGAGTGTAATCTACTAGTGGTCTATAGTGCCAGAGTGTAATCTACTAGTGGTCTATAGTGCCAGAGTGTAATCTACTAGTGGTCTATAGTGCCAGAGTGTAATCTACTAGTGGTCTATAGTGCCAGAGTGTAATCTACTAGTGGTCTATAATGCCAGAGTGTAATCTACTAGTGGTCTATAATGCCAGAGTGTAATCTACTAGTGATCTATAATGCCAGAGTGTAATCTACTAGTGGTCTATAATGCCAGAGTGTAATCTACTAGTGGTCTATAGTGCCAGAGTGTAATCTACTAGTGGTCTATAATGCCAGAGTGTAATCTACTAGTGGTCTATAGTGCCAGAGTGTAATCTACTAGTGGTCTATAGTGCCAGAGTGTAATCTACTAGTGGTCTATAATGCCAGAGTGTAATCTACTAGTGGTCTATAGTGCCAGAGTGTAATCTACTAGTGGTCTATAGTGCCAGAGTGTAATCTACTAGTGGTCTATAGTGCCAGAGTGTAATCTACTAGTGGTCTATAGTGCCAGAGTGTAATCTACTAGTGGTCTATAGTGCCAGAGTGTAATCTACTAGTGGTCTATAGTGCCAGAGTGTAATCTACTAGTGGTCTATAGTGCCAGAGTGTTATTTTCCTTCCTTCTTCGTACGTCTTCTTGAGCTGATTGACATTTTCTAGCTGTAGACATGCTTCTCGTGAGAGGACATTGAGTTGGCAAAAGAGATGGAACTTCAATGAGGAGTCACCGCAGAGAGTGAACAGATTGGAACTGCTACTAACATATATACACTCCAAGACAAGGAGGAAGAATACGTGAGTGAGATCACATGACCTCACATATCACTGGACCCCACAATTGTCCACTTACTTAAAATGGACAAACTGAAACTTTTTTTGACAAGAAGAAAGTGAAATGAAAATTATATGTGCTGTAAAAATATATCTAATTATACAACCACCAAGTTCTGTGCTCAGTTTCTAATGCTGCATCATCGCTGATCTATGGGAAGCAATTTTCTATAGCTGCATGTGATGATTGGGCCTTCCTCCATCAGATAGATGCTTGTTGCTACTGGAACTTCCTTCTTCTTTCCATCAATTGTTAAGGGCTACCATTTATGTCGGGGGATATGGACTCCACGAATGCTGTATTTCCTGTATTGGTAATCTCCCCTCCAATTTGTTACCCCCTCCATTTGTTACCGCCCCTCCAATTGTTAACCCCCCCTCCAATTTGTTACCCCCTCCAGTTGTTACCGCTTCTCCAATGGTTACCGCCCCACCAATCGTAACCATGGCTAAGTCTCAATTGGTAATAGTAACTAACCCTCCAATTGTAACCACGGAGGCAAATAAGACATGCCCAAATAATTGTCATAACGATTGGGGGGGGGGGATCTGAGAGGGGGAAAAAATTGGTAGAATAATGTTTTGGGGCACAACCAGGAATTGGACCCTTGAATTTTCCAGCCATGACTCAAAACAATTAGTGCTCAGTCCTCCAAACAGGTACATGTACTTGAACTCCTTCACAGCTGCAATCAATAGTCACCACCCTTCTGATTGTAACCATCTGATTGCAACCGCCCTTCCAATAGTAATGGCAGTGGATTGGACGGAAGTAGATAGTAACCGTGGCTCCTATTAGAGAATATTTGGTAAGTGAAGTAGCCACAACTGCTTCATTAATGCAATAAAATGTGGACAGCACAGTTAAGTAGTTTTTCAGAGTCATCCGGACACTGTGCAGAGATCAAGTACCACAAGAGCTGCAGATGTGGTTATAGCACGCCCAAACAAATAGCTCATACTCGTGGACATGTGAGCGGTGCATGCCAAACTTACCGTCACTTGTTTAGCAAAGTGTAGTTTGAGGTCATTAATAAGGGGAGACTATACGTCAAAACCACAAAACAGTTTTACCTATTTCAATTGCCATAACTTTTTTTCTCTTTCGTCTATCCAGGTAATTATGGTACCAAAGTCTTTGTTATTCTGTGTGTGTTTTTATGAAATGTTAAATGTCTCGATAGACAAATTTTCTCAGAAGATACATGCAGAAACATTGAGGTGACTCCAAGATATTTGTAGACCTAGCTACCTAATGATTTGAAGTCAAGTGTACTCATAAATTGGTGTGTGGCTTGCTAAGGAATGTCTCCATACCATAATTTATCTCGTTCTTGACAAAGTTTTGTTTGGGAATATTGGGAGAGAGGGTGAGATTCTGTCCTTGGATGGGGATATCCCATCTAGTGAGGCCTAGCACTGCACTCCTGGGATGACCCAGCTAACAGAACTAGTCCTACACTCCTGGAATGTCTCAGCTAGTAGAGGCCAAGCACTGCACTCCTGGGATGACCCAGCTAACAGAACCCTAGTCCTACACTCCCGAGCTATTAGAGGCCTAGCACTGCACTCCTGGGATGACCCAGCTAACAGAACCCTAGTCCTACACTCCTGGAATGTCCCAGCTAGTAGAGGCCTAGCACTGCACTCCTGGGATGACCCAGCTAACAGAACCCTAGTCCTACACTCCTGGAATGTCCCAGCTAGTAGAGGCCTAGCACTGCACTCCTGGGATGACCCAGCTAACAGAACCCTAGTCCTACACTCCTGGAATGTCCCAGCTAGTAGAGGCCTAGCACTGCACTCCTGGGATGACCCAGCTAACAGAACCCTAGTCCTACACTCCTGGAATGTCTCAGCTAGTAGAGGCCTAGCACTGCACTCCTGGGATGACCCAGCTAACAGAACCCTAGTCCTACACTCCTGGAATGTCCCAGCTAGTGAGGCCTAGCACTGCACTCCTGGGATGACCCAGCCAACAGAACCCTACACTCCTGGAATGTCCCAGCTAGTAGAGGCCTAGCACTGCACTCCTGGGATGACCCAGCTAACAGAACCCTAGTCCTACACTCCTGAAATGTCCCAGCTAGTAGATGTTGCGTTGATTAGTTACACACTACAGAGTCTGAAAAACTGGGAAAAACTAGAGGTCACCTCTTCTAACCACCGTCTCTTGGCAATCCTTGCAGTAAACAAAAATCTGATTCATGGAAATCACAGAGTACTAAAAGAGCTCTCAAATGACATACACACCACCAAAAAAATGAGCAAACGGTTTTAAAGTTATGGTCGCCACAAGAAATATTTCCATGAATTGTGGGAATTGTGGGAATAAGCAGTCCAAGTTTGGAAAACGAAATGTTTGAGTTAGCAGTGAAATAACTTGACAAAATATGTTTCTTTACAAGTTTTAGCAATTCCTTGATCTGTTTTTATTTTTTATTTTTTTACTTTCATGACTTTCTTGAGTTTTTCTGTGCCTGTATCTACATGTAACAAAGATGAAAATTGTTATAATTATTACGAGATGTACATGTGGAATTTTCCTTTACAGAAAAGTATGATGAAGTAGATCCACCATAACTTTGAAATGAAGCATCCAATGTCTCTAAAACTTTGGAAATAGCAAGTAGATAGATGCAACAACAGTTTGAACTAAAAATATAATAATCATAAAATAAAAAAATTCATGCGTAGTCCCCCGGGGGGGGGGGACTGTACGTCAGCACCACCAAAGTATTATAAATTGCCATAACTTTTGTTGTATACACTCTATGCAGGTATACACTCTATGCAGGTCATTTTATTCCCTGTGTGTTCCTTATGCTTTGTGCTTCCTAATGATATGTTGAATGTCTCTGCAGACATATTTTCTCGGAAGATACATCAGATCCCTAAAAAAAGTTGACCTAACTTGCAGTAAAGTTCATAACTGCCCTAATTATCAAGACAAAGTCCCAGATTTGGTCAGCTGATAGAGGAGGCCCTAATCTGCAATACATGAACAGATTATCAATAAATGTCATGCTTTTTGAGTGGCAGGCCACTGTTTGGCAACTGGAAAACACCAGGGAAAATCCCAAACCTCACCACTTCAAATCACCATAACTTGCTAATACTTATAGTAATTAAAAATTTGTCAAGTACATTAAACAGATAATTAGACAAGCTATCCAGTGATATAAAAATTATCATTTTTTAGTGAAGTGTAGGAAAGTTATGAGCTTTACGGGAAAAAGATTTATAGTCCAAGTTAGGGCAAATATCATGCAAGATAAGATGTGTTCTCTTTGTAGTTTCTTGATCTGTTACATAGACAAAAAAAACAGTTTGAAAGAAGAAGGAAAAAAAGGAGGGGGGGGGAGTCTATTTTTTGACGTATAGTCCCCCCTTAAGCCGGTAAGGTGCTCATAAACAGAGAAAAGCTACGTGTAGCTAGAGACGAAGGAAATATTTTTGATAGACATGCCATTGGCATCTTACTTGAGGCTGAGATTGCCATTTCAGAACAGTTTTGATGCCTGGTCTACCAGCAGCTTGCTTCTCTTCTTCGTGTTACTCAGCAACGAGTTAGCATTAAAGGTGTGGACTGTGTTAGCATTAAAGATGTGGACTGTGTTAGCATTAAAGATGTGGACTGAGTTAGCATTAAAGAGTGCATTTGCAGTATCATAGGTTTTAAGAGCGACTCGCATATGCGCCTAACAACAAGCATTGGAGTCAAATTAGGACATGGCCCCAACATTATTAAATGACGACATCTTTCTGTGTATCGGTGCATTTATTGGTCACAGATGAATGAGAATTATTTTTCTTGTGATGGGTAAATGGAGAGGAGCTTTTACGCTGCATGACCACCAGCAGATGGCTGCAATTTTTATCTTTTTTTTTTTGTCCCCTCGCCTCCCCTCCCCCTTCCACTTACACGTTATAGTTTATTTTATTATTTATGGCCTTTCGACGTGAGACAGTAATCAAGGTTAAATCCCCCTAAAAATTAGTGCAAATCACTTGTCTGTGGCGAGTGATTAGTTGTGCACCCAATTTGCAACTGGAGTAGAGGAATGTCTGAGAAGGGTTCTAGTAAGCTCTATGGATAGTTCATGAAGCTCATAACTGGCTATATAGCTACTATATCTAGATACTTATTGTCTATGCATGTGGGTTATCTAGTAGACTATTTAGGTGCAGCAGGTTGCTACCACTTGACTGTGATATGTCTAGATATTAAAATCACCTTCTCAATAATCAACTTCTAATCGAGTGAATAAAAAATTGATTATTGAGAAGGTGATTTTAATGTTATTATGTCAACTGAGAGTACATTGAGAGTTTGTCTAGATAGTGTAGGTCTGGTGCCTATATATGCACAAGCAACACAAACTAAAACACCAGAGCTTAGGTTAGCACTACCTACCTACCTACAATGTGGTGCTCTCTCAATGCAGTGCTTGAGTGTTTGCAGCATCTGTAGCTCTAGTTGGTGGACTTGTCTGGTCTTTGTCCATAGAAGAAAGTAACTTTATTTTAATCTATAACGCATTCCATTATATGAAGTATCATTTTAACCTGCCCTTGCCAAGCCCACCGAATCACATTAAGTTATGTTTGTAGGGACTTGGTTGTGCTGAGCTCATCGTTGCTTGTGATCACCCTGTGTCACTTCTTTTTATACACACCCGATTCAGAAACTAGAGGGGAGTGTTTGCAGTCCGAAAGCCATGTGACGTCGACCACCAACTCGGCTGATGAACAAAATGTGGCCGCAAAGGTATGTCGGGGTGGGTGGTCATAGCATGTTAACCCACTCACCTGAAGTGAGCCAAATAGATCCGTCCATAATGAGATGATTTATGAGTAAGGATGATGGTTATTATCCACCACATCTGCCTCTTCATGCATACTAAATGAGTGGGCTGAGGTAATTCGGTAACTTAGAGGAAGGAAATTTAACATCGAAATTCAAGATTATATCAGATTAACTGCATTTCCCTGATTTTTTTAATTATTATTATATTAATGAGAGAGGACAGAGGACTTTTTATTCCAGGGCTGCCATGGTGCATTTTTCCTGTGTAGGAACTTAGAACTACAAAGGCTATTTTCTCCCAGGTAGTTACTTGGTCTACAAATTCCAAGTGCAAGCACATTTGAGTACATCAGAAGCAGTTCACAGCACATTTGAGTCAGTTCCTTGGGTATATAGCTACATTTCCCTTTAGCCTAAAGAAATGGATCTGGATGGTGTAAATTCATGGCCCTTACAACAGCAGGTAATGATCTGCTACTAGAGCACCACACATGCTGGAGACCACCCTATTAGAGCACCACACATGCTGGAGACCACCTACCATTATTACAAAGCGTACTACAACAATACTCACTGTGTATTGGTATTGTTGATAAACATTGTGGTTGATTATATTTGTTATGGTAACTGACAACTATGGTGATGACTAGTCTTGTGTTGCTGCATTGCACTGGTCACAAAAAGTTGCGATTATGTCACACACTTACTGTGAATCTAATTAGCCAACTATTGTAAAAGCTTTTTAGGTGTTAATGGCTCTGTTAGTTCAAGCCTTCTTTTTGTTAAGGCTCAACCTCAATGCTTTGAACCATCATGCACAAAGCGTTGTGCTGACTTGACATTACTTAGTCCCATGGAAGTCAAATAAGGATATGGCTAAATATGGCTGCATCTCAGATACAAGTGCTAACTGAACCTTCCTCCCTCCCCTCTCACCCCATTCACCCAAAGAGGAAGAACTACTGCTGAGGTAAAAGAAACGATATAAATAACTGATCTCATCAAGATGGAGACTCAACTGCAGAGTTGACGCAAGTGAAGAAGTGTATTCAGATTCAGATGAAGATTATGACCAGCTAGCCGGACACAACTAGATCTTAGCCGGACACAGTTAGATCTTAGCCGGACACAGTTAGATCTTAGCCGGACACAGCTGGATCTTAGCCAGACACAGCTGGATCTTAGCCAGACACAGCTAGATCTTAGCCAGACACAGCTAGATCTTAGCTAGATCTTAGCTGGTGGATCTTAGCTGGACACAGCTGGATCTTAGCCAGACACAGCTAGGTCTTAGCCGGACACTGCTCAACAGAGAAGAGCTTTAAGTGTAATGAAACAAATGAGCATATCATCAGCCATCCTCCAGACTGCTATGCTACACTTGGACTGCCTGCTTTCATTCCTGTTCTAACCTCGCTGGTGGTGTGCAACCACAAGTAAACCAATGTGGCCATGCACATGGTAGTTAGGTGCATCGATTGTTGTTGCCAGCTCGTATGCTCGAGACAACCAGCTTTTACGGTACAACGTGGCAGCAAAGAATATGTTCTGAATGTCATCCAGATATGTGTTTTTAATTGCATCTTGGCATTGGTTGGTATTTAGTATACTGCAAGATGTGAGGGATAGATACATGTGGTGATGATAGGATTGTTTGAGGTGAGGTAAGGGTGATTACTGGCTTTGCAGCCACAGTGGGGTCGTATTTGGTGGACATGATCTTGGTTGATGTGGTCTTGAAGGATTCTCTCTGTGTGTGCTGCTATCCCCACAGCAGGTAGGTTCCTTTCCGAGTCATTCGTGGCTTGGATGGTTGGCTTATGTGTTATGGGAAGTGAATGACACCCCCACCAGATAGGATATAACAGACAGATTCTCAGTATAATCACTGCAATTGTGGAATGGTAGACAGGTTAATGTCGAGAACCAGGGGTGATTTATATAGAAGTGTTAATGAGAGAAGCAATGTCTCGTTGTTGCAGCCATGGCATTCTAAGAAGCGAATGCTGAAGCAGGCGAAGAGAAAAAAGATGCAGAAAGCACTGAAACGCTCATCAACATTTTCCTGACTGTAATCATGTTCATTAATTATTTTGCTCCTTATTGTGCACGTGCAAATAAATACATAAAACTGAACAATTGATAAAACTGAACAATTGTTAAAAAAAATATTGTTAAAAAATGTAATAATTCACAAAGTGATTTTGTATGATACAAATTAACGACTAGAATAAGTTGTCCGCTCTTTGGTTGGAGAAAAGCACTTTTTGTGGGAGGGTGGAATGTTCCATGCCTGTTCAGTTTCATAACCTCCGGAGTCTGGTCCTATTGACCTTCTTGCCCGCCACCTCCTTGAGTGTACGCCTGAGAAAGCAGGACTTGTATTGCACTCCTTTCCTACTCGTAACTCCAGTTGGAGAGAGGGGGAGATCAGGAGGGAAAAGGCAACGCTGAAGAGCCACTACTTCCTGCTGCTTTTCATCCAGTGACAAGCGGTTAACGTCCTCTGCCAGGAAATATGTGGGGCTGGGAGGTTTTGGCAGTTGGTGGTATCTGTCATCAATCCATGTAGTAGTGGGCGAGGTTACTTGATGATGAGGAGATCCCTGTGGCTGAATGTTGTTGAGTGGACCAGGGGAGGCAGTCATACCGCCGCCATTAGGTGAGGTGTGGTTGTAGAGAGTTGGCGTGGCAAAAGTTGGCATGTAATTTTCCTGGGAAGATGACAGGTTGTTCATAAACACTCACTTGACACTTTTCTTGAAATGTCATACCTTAGATTTTCTGTATTCATCACGCTTTTTCTGCACATATGTTTTTCTTCTCCAGTCAAGTGCACAATACTGTGCTAATTGATGCCACCTGCTACACACCAAGATTGCACTGCAACGAAGAAGGCAAAATGGGTCAATGTATTTTTGTCAACATTTTTTGCTTGAATGGTACTCACCTGCAAATATCTTCAGGGTGAAGATAGAGCAGTATTACAACGGAGATTTCTGAGGGAAGGGAGCTTAGGATGTCTAACTTTTCAGTACATGACGGCGAGGAGGCAGGAGAGAGTGAGCTATGTACATCCGAAGGGCTGGTAGGGAAGAACGGGAAACCCGCACCTTCTGAACTCCAGGCTTGAGGAGAGAAAAGTGGGGAGAGTGGAGATCTGTTTTCGCGGTAGTGAGTGAAGGAGGGTAGTGGCAGGATGGAGAACTTATCTGGAAGCTGCCGGCGGGAGCTCAACTCATCTTCCTCCGAAGAGCTACTTGAACTAGGTGACAAAAAACTAGCTGATCTGTAAGACTTCAGTGGGACTAATGCAGGTGAAGAGATCATCCTTGACCCTCGCTAACTTCTCTAGCCACTGGTTGCTGATGACTGAAGGCGCATTTGGCCCCCGCCTTCTTTCCCGCCAAGCACCGAGCGCGCGAGCGGGAAATCATGGAGCGCATGCGTATTGAAAAAGAATCAGCTGATGCGGGAACGACTGTGGTTGACCTCTTAACGCTCTTATCTTTACAAGTGAGCGGTTAATTAAGCGACTTATGTATTTTTTATTGAGCATACAGACATTTATTTAGAGTTTTAGTTTGTTCAAGCTAGAAAGATTACTATGTGTTAAGCCCAACAATATCTTCAGCAAATGTAGGAGCAGTGATCCTCTCCGGAATCTGCTTCAGAGCTGCAATGGCATCATCAGTGACAGAACCATCTCCGGTAGGGGTGTCTGAATAGCCCAGTAATGTCAACAAGTACTCAACCATATCTGCCTCTGTGAAGCGTTCCCCTGCAATAGTTTTAACAAGTTTAAAAGCATATATTGGTTTTCTTAACATGGCAAGGGCTATTTGTTACTGTATTTTATCCCCATTTTTGCAGTGGTATAGTGTTTGTGAATATGATCTCCTATAAAGGAGGTGGATCTATGACAAAGTAAGTAACCAATTATGAAACAACTTGATTGCTCTATACCTCTTTCCTGAAGAAGAGAAAGAAACTTGTTCCTGGGGAGTTGCCAGTGTTTTTCCCCCTCCAATTTTTCTCCTAGCACCTTAAAAGCTTTTCCTATGTGGCGAGGCGAGAGTCCAAATACTGGACGATGATTGACATACACTGCAAGGAAAAGTATCAATGAGTTAGCTACCATGTATTATTACGAATTCAAACTACATCGAATGAAGTCCTCCAAGTCAATTGTTGTGCAGTAGTGTCCAGTCTCTACAAATTTACTGAACTTTATTTCATTCTTCATGTCTTCAACCTGAAACACATTGTTTATAATATTCTGTTTCAATATCACGAGAATGTTTATTCAGAACAATAGTAGAGTAAGTTGTAAGTTGTTATTATAGATAGATGATAGATAGATAGGGATTTCAGACAGTTTTTCCTCAAAACGCTCAAAAACATACCGTTTTCTAATGTTTAAAGAGTAAAAATAGTTGAAAAGGAAGCTAATGTGCACATTTTGACAAGAATATATATACCTCTTTCTCTGATGGATAAAAGCCTATAGCCCTCATGACATTAGGAATTTCTTCTATTGGGATGGTGAGGGACACTTCTCTGGTAGTAGTCACATCTCGACCTTTGCTGTGTTTTTTAATATTTAAATAACTGTATAACATTCTGAATACAATTTGATTATTGAGAAGGTGATTATAACATTCTTACACTTATATTGTTTTAATGCTCTTATACTGACTCAAGATTGATATTGTATAATAGCTGTTACCTGCATATTTGAGCATAGTAGAAGAATTCTTCCATTTCAGAAAAAAATTCCCCACTTCGGCCACCTTCAAGCATAGCATAGAATGGTTCAAGACCTTCACCTCCCAGCAGAGAAGCTGCCTCAAGAGCACTGCACAGTAGAAGATGTAGCTAAATAACACGACAAGACAGTGAACTAGTGTTCAAAGTATATGGTCTACCAGTAAACCATAAAAGCTGTTTGTTAAATCGGGCACTTACAGCATCATTTAGCAAGAAAATGGCTATGTAGCTAAAAGGTATGGTAAATGGCAAAGCAGAGCTTGGTGGGTGTCACGTGGTCATACCATCTACAAGTTCATCAGGTCGCCAGAAATGAAAGTAATACTGACTTTCGAGCAGGAGGAGGTACGATACGACCGACACTTTAATGGATACTAGAACCTCGTAAAGGAGGTGCTTGTTTTAACAACCAGCTATCATGGTACATACATGTATATATGTTATGAGCAAAGCATGGATTTGAACAATCCATGGATTTTTCTAAACAAAGCTTGGATCCCAAGGTAATCCTGGGGTGCCATGTGTATATGATTGATATACTATACATAATGTGTCAAATGTGGTAATTTTGGGGTTGACCAGCACTGCAGCTGTCCATGGGTTGCCGCAGCAGGCACATCCATAAATGCCTCACCAAGAAAAATTTCAGTAGTTAAATATTGATCCTGGAAGTTTGGTGTTAAAATAAAGGAATAGAATCAAGCAAGGAGGCAATAAGGCAGCCCCACAGTTCAAATTTGGGGTAAACAATCACGGATTTAAATTGATGGACTACTCCCACACTACCCTTGAAGAATGGAGGTCTGGGGTGTGTCTCCACAAAAGAGGTTGTGGTCCTGATCCATTTCGTGTCTATGAGAGTATGTACTCCCTTACCAGTTCTTACAAAGCTGATACGTGCTGGTTTTTTTTGTGTTTTTTTGCACAGGAGGGTCAAAAATGACTAATGAAATTATGAGTGTTCAGCAGCCGACCAATGCAATAGACTGTGGCTTATATGCAACACGGACCCATGCAGATGAAGCTAGATAAATACAACAATGCGGTTGCATCTGGCCCACGCTTTACTTCAAAGAAATGCACTAATTTTCACCTCCTTAGCCTGCATAATAAGAGAAAAGGAGATCAAGGAATTCGTTTCTCGTATGTAGGATGTAGCTATATAAGAGGGATGGCAAGGTATGGTGAAGGGCAGTTTTATAAAATTTAGCTATATACCGGATTTTGGTATTGTAATTCCCGTATAATTATGTGCATATACATATAGTGGTATACAGTCGCTTGAAATTGAGAAGTTGTTTAAAAATTAAAATAATATGAGCTCTCGGTTGGGATGGATAAGAAGCAGTACAAACAGTGGGTATTGCGTACTCTGTATTGACAGTCCACATGTTGACAGTATAGTCCTCCCCTCCAGCACTGAAGACATACTTGCCATCAAAGGAGCACACCAGATTGGCTACCTGCAGGTTGTTGATGATTTTATGCTCACACAGTCGATAGGTGTAACTTATGGCATTACATAAGTAATTACAAATGATATGCGTACATCAACTAAAACAGCGGGCATTTTCCACAACTTGAGGTTCTCCTTCGGTGTTTTTTTTTTTATTGCTTGTATTTACCAAAAATTATGCTTAAAAGACATGGGTTTATTGAGGCCAGCATTGACTGACCACATGTGTGACAGTTGCCAAGCATATGCTATGTATACAGAACAAAATGTTTCTGTTTAAAAATCAACATTAATAAATAGAAAGTAAACAAGGCTGTACCAATGTAGACCACAACCAGCTAGATGATCGATCGTTGTTTCCTCTCTTTTCAATCAAATAGTGTTGTTTGTTTTTTGTCAATTTTTTATTTTGATGTTTCTGGTTGGGATTTGGTTGGGATGAAGGACTACACTAAGTCAGAGTTCTACAAATCCAACTCAGAGCCTGGTGACAGTTGTCCAGGAGTGTCACCATTGTCCACTGCTTATATAATATAATACAGCACATGCATTAGTTTGATTGCATTCGACAAAATTACTCACTTGCTGGATGATTCTTACCGACTGCTTTATTCTGCAAACTAAAAACAGTGTGTGTATATAGCATTGATGCCCACTGGAACACCTTTCCTGTGTGCTTTTCGTTTATATATATATATATTATAGTTTTTCAAAACTTGTGAAATTTATCTACAAGGATCATGTTTATCACTCTCTGCTTTCCCATTCACATAACTTGTGTATTACAGTCATAATTGTCATATTATGTTTATTTGTTTGCATGCTTTTTTGTTGCTGTTGTTTTGTTCTTTTTTTCCTTCTTTTTATTTGGTGGGGGTGGGGGGGGGGGGGGGGGGGGGGGGGGGAGTCCATCTGCGGTGAGTCATAGTAATTTGCTATTTTATTCTTGACGAAGGCTATATAGAACATTAGCCAATACATCAATTTAAGTTGATTATCAAGAAAGTCATTGTATCTGTAATTTGTATAATATTATCCAATTTAAGTTGCTATCAAGTAAGCACTGTAGAACTTGGTTGTTTAGCACTCCTTAGTGCCTGTTTGCTGTTACAAAGTGAACAATGGGCTGGCATCAAATGCATCTTTCAGATAAACTTTGGGAACATGTTTTCTCAATATAAATGGCACTAGAATTTTTACTGTCACTTCAGGATTAAGTACAAGAGTCTGCAATAGGTTGTTATGGGATTCCATTTGAGTCATAAAATTCAACATGACAAGATTATCAGGAAGTCCATGCTGGACTGGTGTAGCCACAGCCAACTGACTCTATTATGTACTAGAAATGAATGCAAGGCATTGTGTGGTGGACTGAAGCATGCGTTTATGCATTGCTCTAGCATTGTCCCAGCCACTTCTGTACTAACCACCTAAATATCCACTACATTATTGTGGATGCCTTCTTTGTTTGTATGCATACATACAAGGAAACATCAGCAGCACAAGTGCTAATGTGATGATCATGATGTAATTGTGATGAGAAAGTAACAGAATTAGGTTAAACAAGAATTTACCAACGAAGATAATAAGATAATAAGATAATAAATAAACATTTCAATCAACTCCAAATATTAATTTTTTAAACAGTATTATAACATTGGCCTTCATTATATTAATAGGTAAAGGGTTTTGTAAATCTACTTTGGTAAATTCTTGTTCGCTTTCTTTTCAATCAAATTTATATCTATATTATTATAAAAAGGTTTTAAAAAAGCAATACAAATAAGACAAAAAAAATGGCTAACCTAATTATATTTATAGTTATGCAATAAGTTGACTGCCCTTGCTTGCAAGGCCTCCCGTTGCTCCCATGACTGCGATTGTATAGCCCCTTTGTACAGCCACAGATAATTGCTGGAGCAGATATTGGAATGCCTTCTCTTCCCAGGTGTGCTGTTTTGTAGTTTTTTCCCAGTTCTCTTAGAAAGACCAAGGACTTTGGGCAAGGGTCTCTATAGTAACTGGTGCCAAAACAAACTGGTGAGGCAATTGTAGTTGGCCCCCTTCTTCTCCTCATCGGAGCAATAGCGCCTGAGGCCCTGGTGGCATGAGCATGATAGGACTGAGCCAACGTGTTTGGGCAGGTTCAGATGAAGGGCTTGCCAAACTTGGACCATTCAAACACTTTCCACCTGAGCAACTCGACCCGATGGTTCAAGCCTGGAGGGCACCTGTGCGTATGACATAGCCCTATGGAGTACATTATTAACTGATGAATGGCAGTAGTGATGACCCTCACTCTTCTTGCAGCGCAGGCCAAGGTTGCTCACAGTGCTAACGCGGATGGCAAAGGGGAGGCCCTAAACGAAGGCCCACAGCAATTCTGATGGTTGTGTCGTCCACTCTCAAACTCAAGTTTGAAATCAGTGGAGCAGGAAGCCATGCTCCAGATTCGACAGTCAAAAGCCTAGCTCTAATTAATCATCTAAGGCATTGTTCAGCAAGGATTCCACTTCCGCTTAAACTTGACATCCATCCCATGACTTTTGGAAGCATACTGCTGAACCAGCTGGTGGAAGTTTATCATGACCTTTTGACCAAATCAATAGGGCTTCCTCAAGATCAGGGGATGGGAAGGACTGAAGGAATGGGGGAGGATGTGTTGGACCAGGTCATGCGAGACACCAGCCAGGGCCAGGAAGGCAAATGGGGAAAGCTGCTCAGCACGCCTAATTCCAAGACCACCCACAGACTTGCTTGAGACCAAGGTGGGTTGACATCAGAAAAATTGACGATGGTGCTTACTATAGACTTGATATAGGTAGCTTGGACAGGAGAGAGAAAGCAAGGGGTCGTCCTGAGGATGTATGGTAACTTTGGGATAGAAAAATAGTTGCGAAGCAGGATGAAGGCCTATTGGGCTGAGACAGAGCTTAGCTTTTTTCCCATCACCTCAAGAGACCTCACCTTGTCCTAAAGAGCCGCTGAGATAGACCCTCTACCAAGAGACCAAGGCTTTGGTGGGGTCTACCACACGTGTACCTGGAAGTGAGCACAGTACTGTCCCTCTCGTGACAGTGACCTGGTCATAGCAGATGATCTTGGACTTGCCATTGCTTAGATGCAGTTGAGGTCTTTGTCGATGTCCTCAGCAGTAGTGATGTCATTACATGCAACTCAGACGAAAGTTGGTGGGTGGACTGACAAACAAAATATCAATACTGGATCGCCCTGTTGGACTCCTTTAGAAAACTTAAAAGAGTCCGATCCTCCCAGAAAAGGTAGGATAGAGAGGAATAGACAAATGGGTATATTTCTTGCAGCTGATGACCATTTCTAGTTTACATACGCCTGTTTTATTTAGTGTGTGACCTGTTCATGCTTTTTATGGGTTGATGTATGGTGAATACTAGGGCGTATGCTCAATACAAACTTTCCTGTCCAACTCTACAGTGAGGCACTTGTCAATAATAATAAAATGAACAAACAAAAACTAGAAGCAAGAAAATTAGTAGATTGACTTGTCAAAAAAGAATTAATACAAGACTGTATACACCACAACCACTTGGTTAGGTGGCACTATTTAATTTCAATGGGAACTTCACTTTTTTCCCCTTTTTTTAATTTTTATTATTATTATTGTTATTTATTATTATTGTTGTTATTATTATTATTGTTATTTTTATTTTATTATTTTTTTACCCCAACCATTAACACAAATAAGAAGTCATAAAACTACGCTTTGTGTGATGACATGCGAGTGTTCAGTGCTACACAATACTTCCTGGTGGATCTATCCATGCCCTCTCACTCAACTAGGTTGTGGCTTCCAAAAATCAAATTACCTATATAGACAGCATGGCAATAACCAAATTAGACTGACAAATAAAAGGGTCTGCATAGCAGAGTATCTAGAGAGTAGAGAGTAAAAGACTTCTAAGCATGCTCATCAATACTCAATGGTAACATGCTTACAAGTGCTCGAATGGTGAAAGGAAACCCAGGATGCTTCTTCTCTGTGGAGGATATGGCCAACATGCCTTTTCCCAGAAGGACATGCTTCCCAGCAATGAAGTTTGAAGAAAGGTAGAGAAATATCCAAAATGTCTATATAGGTTATAAAGAAGGTCTCTAGGTAGGGACGTGATCCAGGATACCTTCACCTAATGACATACACGCTCCGGTTGTGGTTAGGTCATTAAATTGTTTATAACTGGCCTATATACTTGTAGGTCAATCTCATTATGCCAAGAATATTGCACAACAGTCTAAATAGGTACCAAAAGACAACTGGCGAGGTGTATCTTGGGGTTCATTTACAGCTAGACACCTAACAAAGATGGTTTGTAACAACAAAATGGGCTCTTAACAACCTTTAGTGCACTAAACATCGAGCGTCTTGAATATATATAAAATAAAAACAGATTAGTCAAAGAAGTGAACAAGAATTCATCACTGTAGACTACAAACATTTACAAGATCCGTTACTTATTAATAAATGACACCAAATATAATACAGAGTTTAATATAGTCTTCATTATATTAGTAGGTTAGTAAGGGTCCTGTAAATGTTTGTGGTCTATATTGATAAATTCTTTGTTTTTGACTAGTGTACATACATATATATAATTATACATAATTATATATATATATATATAATAAAAATTTTATATAGTCAAGCAGGCACTTATAAGTTACTCACTATGATGCCAGAACTAATCAATCATATGTCATTACTTACCTTGTTTATTACTAAACTACACACGTGCCTATGTATTCACATACACGCACGCTTCATAAATAGTTATATACCTGGTTTTGTTTAAGGTCTGTGCTGTTAACTATTGTCACAAGAGTAAGCTTCTGAGAAAACCAATTGATCGCTTCTTGGTATGAAAACGTGCAGACTCAATACTGCATGTATACAAGCGAGTTCATGGCATTGTCAACCTTTTACTGATTTTATCGAGTAACATTAAAGAAGCGGATTAGTTGCATTGGACAATTTGGTATTCTGATATGAATGGGCATATTGTGTGCAAGTATGTGTGGAGAAGATACAAGATCCTGAAGATGAACTCATGGTTTTTAAATGGTTTGGGGACTGCCAGTTTACTACATTCTGAACAGAAGTAACTTTGCTTGAAGGAAATAACAGAAATCATTCAGTATTCAGCATGCTAGGCACACATTGGAAGTGCAAGGCATATTTTTTTTCCTGGAGTGAGAACAACACCTAGGAAGTGATCATGCAGAACCTAGTGGCCAGCTATCATTCCTGCCGAAGGCAAGGTTGACTGTACCCTTACCCACTATGAAGATAAAGATGCAGTGTGAATCTAAGTGTTTGGCCACGGCCCACAATTACTCGTGCTCTGAACGGATGTCCAATTGCCAGTCCCTTACAAAGAAGCACGAGTTATTCTTGAGACACGTTGTAGTGGGAGTCAAACCATTTCTACTGGTTGGCATCATGCTTTATGCTGGCCTTGATCTTTGAAGAACTGAGCTACAATATCCCCCTCACATTCTCTCCAACCTGGTCAGATGTTGTCATTATATGCTCAGCTTAGAAATGGGAAGCCTGAGTATAATTATCTTTCTCTGACATCAATGATAAGTGTACATCTTACAACATGGTGGAAATAGGATCACTGGGCCAATGTTCCATTGAGATTGCTGACATCCTCATCATACTTCAGCCAGCATGACCATCAGTAATGCAGTCATGGTATCCATCTCGTGCTCATCCTTGTCTTTATGGCCCACAAGATCACCAGTCAAGTTCAAGTCCTTTGTTTTTATATTTGTTTGCCTGTTGTGTTTGTTTTTGCTGTGTGTGTTTTTATTCACCCACCTTGCCATTGCCACCTTCGAGCTTCGTTTACAGTGTCACATGTGACATACAGCATTAAATAATCTACAGTCACCCTCCCCCTCAGTAGGGAAAGTGCTGTATGGGCAAGCTATTTTGAGAAACTAATATAGAGGCAGGTTACATCAGTCTAGCAGAGGACGTGACTGCCTTTATGGATGTTTGCCCAAGACACTCGATATTTCATGGAATGGTGATGGTATAGAACAACATTGAGACATAGAGCCAAGTTCCACAGTAGCTGCATGCTTCAATACAGCAAAAATCGACTTGAGCGGTGATTGGTCAAAGAGTCAAGAGATGTGCAACATCCAAGCTATTCGAAATATGCAAGGAACTCTTGTGGATCTATGACTTTTCTTTAGGTTTTCTCCCAAGAGGAAAGCAGAACTAGAAAAACGGATCAGTGAACTTCCACTGGGAACAACTAACAGACAGAAACTGGTTAGCCTTTGCAAGACACGTTGGGTAGCTAGAATAAAGGCCTATGAAGTATTTTCGAAGATGGTACCAAGTACCTTGGAGACAATCGGTACTGAAGATAGGTGGAACAGAGAGTCTGCTCAGAAAGCTGCATCACTTTTAATAGCTACAACTCAGTTTGAGTTTCTTATGGCATTTGAGGTGGTGTGGCCTAGGCTACATAAAAGGCTTAACAGTGTCTCTACAGAGCCTTTTGCAAGATATTTGCAATGCTTATACCGAGGTAAATTTAGTCGAGACTACTTTACATGAAGTTCGTGACAGCATTGATTCTCATCACAAGAAAGGTTTGATTCTGCAGTCACTCTAGCACAAAAAATCAATGCATCACAGACATCTCTTCCATGTCGATGTGCAAGGTAAACAAGTAGAAGCAATGTACCTGCCGACTCTGCTGAAGATTATTACAGAAGATCTATTTCTGTTTCATTTCTGGATGAGATAATATCACATATTAAGACTCGTTTTTCAGCAGTACGAGCTTTGAGCATAGTTCCATCTGTATTCATGGCCAATGCAGTCACTCAGTGTGAGTCTAATTTGATAAAGGAACTTTTGGATTTCTATGAAGATAATATGCCAAGTCCTTCATCTTTTGAACAGGAACTCCATTTGTGGAGATCTAAATGGAGGAGTTTCTCATCAGAATTGCACAAAACTCCATCCCAGGCCTTGAACTGTGCAAATGAGAGAATGTTTCCGAATATTTATTGCTTACTCTGTATTGTTTGTACTCTACCCGTAACCAGCTGTGAATGTGAACGTAGTGTCAGTGTACTTAGAAGACTCAAAACCTACTTGCGTACTACTATAAAGGTTATCAGCACTGGCACTTGATGCACATCCACTATGGCCTTAAAGTTTGCTATTCTTAACATTTTTGCTCATCAACACCCTCAAAGATTGTTACTCCAGGGCATTATGAGTCATTAACGCAACAATAATTATCATTTCTGTAATTGTATCTTCTATAAACTATTGTGGGGCACAGTCAGATAAAAGTGGTTGTGGCCAGGTGATTTTTTTTTACAAGCATGAGATGGAAACCCCCCCTTTAAATTCCTAGATACGCCCCTGCTCTCTGATCTTGTTCTGTACAAGGGACAGACTTACACAACTTGGTATATCTTCTCCATGTGTGCACTCCACACCAAAAAAATTTTAAACTTCTCCTGAACTACAGGCCTTGAGGATGGATGGGACATAATCGTGATGTCTAATGAGGATATTGGTACTGCTTTGTGAAGTATGTGAGAACAATGCTGACAATGATGCTAGCACGAATTGTATGCAGGAAAACCATGAACAGAACAACTCGGTTCAGTCGTGCTTTTTCTGCAAACTGTCAAGTTGAAGGTTTGTCTCAATTCTTGCATACTCTAGTGGCAATGCTATGTGATGGTGCTAACATCAGAGAGCAATCACTTGCAACATAGACCCAAGTCCAGCTGAGCACCTGTCAGCTTATTGTTTTTAACAACTTAGTTTGCCATAAAAATCAAACACTGATGGTGCAGCACAACAAGTCCCCTTTGCCAGTGTATCTGCTGCATAACAAGACCCAAAAGGGAACTATGAGCTGGGCTAAACAGTGTTATTAGTGTTATATGACATAGTTCCTGAAATCTCAATGGAAGTGGGTACTTAGATATGCAACTACGACAGGTTGAACAGCGTATGCCCACCACAACTGGAAAAGGGTGTGTTTACTACATCTGCAGTGCACAACATAAATCCCCAAACAAGTGCAACAACTACGCAGATTTCATTGAGTGGCCCAGGTGTCTCAGTGTTTCAAGACTTCAACAACTCTGGCCAGACAGCTGAATATGAGCCAGTTATGACACTTGAGGAACCTGCTGATTGCACTTCTGTAGAGACCAACTTGTCTCGGAAGAGCCGCCCAGGCTCCTATTGTCGTGACACAAGGCAAGCTGTCCTGTCCAGTTCCCTGCTTAGCAAAGCCAATGACAACTGAATGCAAATTCTTGTCTGTTACCTTTGTTTCTAGAAGATTCTGCAACATTTGCCATATTGAGATATGTCAATGTTGGCTACTGGGTTGTGCTATTACTGACTCTAAGTTGACTACCAAAAAATAATTGCCAAGCTCGTGGCAGTTGTTATAGGCTAAGTTTTTGCTTTGCTTCACCGGTTTGAGTGCGGAGCCTTCCACTATTCCTGCACTCCACAGGAGGTGGGGAGCACGTTCCTCCCATGTGAGCATGTTTCAATGGTGCCAATGCTGTCATTGTTCCTGCTGCTATCAGAAGCACTCTCAGTGATAGAGGAGGAGCAGTATGCAGGTCTGAGATCATAATCTGATTGTCTTCTCCATTGCAGTTGCATCTTTTGTGCTAATTCAGTGACCGAAGTATGCCTACAAGTGGCCCCGGAACCTTAAATTTTTTATTTTATTATTATTATTTATTTTTTTTAACCCCATACACAATGGCTAAATTGAAGTGTTTTTTTTTAAGCAACCTCATCTTCCTTCAACACTTTCCAATCTAATGGATTAAATTATGATATTATTATATATACCTTTCCCGGATGTGCCACTAAGCATTTGGAGTTGTGAGGATTCCCATCATGTGGTAATAAATGGAGGCCCACCTACAACAGAACATATTGACAGGGACCATGCAATAAGAAGTTAACAATGAGGAATTGTAGACTGACATTTGTTGTAGTAGCATAGACCAGATATCTCTTGCTGGACATTTCAGAAGATGGGAGCACCATCACTCTGAAGGTCAGAAAAATTAGAAGAAAGAAAATATGTCATGTGTATACATGTATGTTTTGAGAAAACTTTAATTCAACTACTTTTTCAGAGGTGATCCATACACTGGACCGAGCAGTGTGTTCCTACACATCTTCGAAGTGGAGTTGATAAGCTTGATCTTGTACTACAATAATAAATAAATATATATCTGTTCAAAATGTTGTTTTGTGTGTGTGTGTGGTGTGTTGGCTATAACTCAGGGGGTCCCATGGACTGATTCAGATGAGACTTTGTGTAGCATTTAAAGGTACCTTAAGAAGGTTTTAAGCAATATATTTTTTGTTTTGGGATTGGAGGAAGTATAGAAGTAAATAGCGATGTTTGTGATTGTCTGCCTTTTTTATTTTAGGTATATAAATACTTTTGGGGGGCTTGAGATCTTCCTTGAGTGGTCCCTAAAGGCCACACAAATTTTGGTCTGAATTGGCCCACAGAGTCCTGAGTTATAAGCTGACATACACACAAATGCATCATTTCCCCCCCAAAGCTGGTGTGGCTTCGCAGCATGTGAACACACAAACAGACTAGCTAGAACAACAATGTATCTGTAACCAATACTAGCGTCACTTCTCTTTTTTGTCACAGAGGGCCACTAGTCTAGGGACTTTTGTGCTTTCTAATGGATATTCCTTAAATGACGGGCCAATATAATATATCTTGCATTTAAAATTTGTCACACACAGGATTACAAAGTTTGTCTATTCAAACTCAACCCATGACCACACACACAATAATCATTGACAAGGAATGAAGGATGCCTTGAAAAGTTTCTCATATGATAGTGTGATATTTTTGTAGATTGCTTGTGTACCTGTTGAACAAAAATTTAGTTTCTAACTCGCAATACTATAGCTATATTATGTAAAGTTCAGCCAGAGCTTTATTAACTCATAATTCCTAACTATTTTTAGTGCATGTTCCAGAATTTTAAACTTGGAACAAAATAGAATACATTCCTTTCAAAGTTTAGACTCATAAAGATTTGTTTTGTGAGCTAAACTAATGGTCTTGTCTTAGATTTGTAGCATTACAAAAGCAATAAAAGTGATTACTTGATTGTTGGCCATAAGGATAAAGGATTCCTTGGTGATAGGAGGGTACCAGGTCATGGCCATAGGGATAGCACTCTGTTCAATACGGACAACAGAAAGCAGGACAAGGTCATCCCTACTGCTATGTTCCAAGTCATATTCCACCTGAGGTTCAAGGGTTTGCAATACAAGAATCTTCACTGCATAGTACAGAACATATGGACAAAAAAGTGTAATTTTGCAACAACAAAAAAAGAATTTTTTTTTACCAGTGTCCTGTCTTTTCCTAAAGATAAGAGCCTTGGCAAGTCACTATCCAGTTTCACGCCAAACAATAGACCTATGATGGTATATAGTAAAAATTGTAAGCAGTAGCTGAGGTTGGTTTGAACAGCATGTTGATTATTTAGACGGTCCTTGTAATTTATCTTAAACTAACCTTACCAGTAACTGTCTTGTAATGTGAACGATGTTTGGCAAGGAACTGCCATGGCTGCTGTGCATGGAGAGGCTGAGCCGTATAAACTGTCACACACATATCCAGATCCTATACACATTTGACACACACAATTAATGACATGGTAAAGTTTGTGATGCAGCTGGCAAAAGCTGAGGCCGTCATTTAATTAATAAAGAACACACTGTGTCAAATAAATAAGCACACAATTACGCTTTCTCCACCATTTATTATGCATCCCTTCAAAAAAAAAGTCATCACAGTTGCTTAGCTTCTATGATTCTTATTGCATAGCAGTTCATCGAATGGTGGAGACAGTATATATATAAGTCAAAAAGCCATTTGATTAAAAGGTGGATGTGTCCTAAAATGGAATGGTTCACTTCCTCAAAGACCAAAGAATGGGTATTACAACTGTAATCAAAGCTACTTAACAGCTGTCTGGGAAAATGTGCATCACATGTCAATGTTGGCTCTAGCAGAATAGAAAGTGGGACATACAGGACCACCTAGAGTTCTAAACGCAGGTGAATTGGGATGAAATAATAGTCTATATTCGATGAAACCTGGATATTCATTTGTGTTTAAGGCATGGCTGAATATGAATATCAAGTTGTAGGAAGCAGTGTAAGTTATCATGTGTGAACAAAACTGTCTAATAGATGGCCACTTCACTCTACATTCCTCCAGCACCTCCCTAAAATACATTGAAAGTCATACCTATCTTTTCTTTGTCTTTCACTACAGCTTTCATTATTACAGCTTGCACAAATGCTACACAAGTATTTATGTTCCACTTTGTGTGTGGAAAAGTCTCTGACTGACCACTGACTTTCTTCACAACTCCGGCAAAGTTTTTATAATAATTAGCCATAACTTTATTTATTTTTATAAAAAAAATCTTTCCAACTTTTTTCTAACCATGCTATATATACAATAAGCTGTAATTTGGATAAAGACCATTGAGGTAAGCAAACAATATCTACACATTGCTATGTAACTCAATGTCTACAACAAAAATTATAGCAAGGAAATTAGGGCTCTGCCGCTTTCCTCAGTAGAAGATCTTCCAGAAATGGCCTAGAAGAGACAGATATCATATATACATCAGTAACTTACTGCCATAAACAGTTAAGGCACAAAGTTGGACATCATTTGCAAACCATAAAAAATGACCAGATTTTTTTACCTGCATAACAATGACAGTAGTTACGATTATCTGTCATTCTTTTTATTTTCTGCTCGCTCACCCTGTCAATATGGAAGGAAAAGTTTTTTTTGTAATGGAGCATTCTACTGGGCCTGTGCAGGTTAAAAAAATCTGGTGTTCAGCACTTAATGGTTCATTTTTTATAACTGTGTTTGCAAATGATGTCCAAGTCTGTGCCTTAGCTGTTTATGGCAGTAAGTAACTGATGCACATATATACAAGAGCAGTACACATTATGTTTCTCCAATACTCACAGCAGTGGCCATGAATGAGGAATCATGGGAGAAGGAGATGTGAGTAATGGCATCTCTGGAGTAGCGGAAAGATTTTCCCACCTCACTGAGAGTGATCGGATCCAACACTTGCAGTGTGCCATTAGTGAAACCAACCCCTTTAATAATAATTATGAAACACATTTACAACATCTATAATATGGTTATTACCAATGTACTCTGCTTTGGGATCAAAACAAACACACTGCAAGAAGTTTGGCTCAGAGATCTCAGTGCTAGCCAATACAATCCTATTATGGAGAAGAAAAGCATAATAAGTCATTGTACAAGTTGGGTTCATAACTTCATGTTCTATGTTAAGTGCACTTCATACATGTACAAACTAAATCTACTATGTATTTATACTTGTTCTTGTAGTCCCAGAGCTTGAGTCTGCCACAGTAACTGCCCACTAGGAGGCGTGTCAGGAAAGGGTGTGCAGCTACTGCGTTCACAGAGGCATTGTGCTCCCTCAGCAAAATCTAGCAAATGCAACAGAGAGCAGGAAGTCCAAAGTCAATGGACCCAATCTTTTTTGTTTCGTTAACGTCACAAAGTCTCAATTCCTGCACGTGACCATAATGGATTCACTCACCTCAGTTAGGGAGCCATTGGCGGTAACGTGTGCTATGCAGGAAGATGAGGTGCTGATGGTGAAGTCTGGGATAATGAAGGGCAGGGCATGTTTAGTGGACTCTGCTGGGTAGGAATGCTCCCCTAGAGTCTCCATCTCACTGAAACCAGAAGAATAGGCCATGTGTTTGATCGTAGGCAACATATCCACCACATGCCCGCAGCTGATAACTGACACTACAACTTGTATTGACATTGACTTCAGCTCGTACTGAGACTCAGATTGCAGCTTGCACTGACACTGAATGCAGCTTGTACTGACACTGATTGCAGCTTGTACCGATACTGACTGCAGCTTCTACTGACACTGACTGCAGCTTACCGAGGTTGAGTGCAGCTTCTACTGACATGGATTACAGCTGTTCAGTTTGCCTTTTGCTCACCATACAGCACAAACCATATGAAATTGCTTATAGTAAAAACTGGTGATCCAGTTGTAGAGATTTTTATCTACTGGATTGAGAGGGCTAAATGATTTCAGATTTGTGATGCCTTTGAAATGCCATCAAGGGTATTATCTTGACCAGTACTCATACTGACCTTTTGCCTGCAGCTAGTTCATACTTCATCACAGGGACTTTAGGATTGAAGGAGAAAGATATGGAGCACAGTGGACCAAACCTCATGCAGTCGTCGTACCAGTTTAGCATCTTCAACTCTCTGTCAAAGAACTGGATCTTTCCATTTACATCTCCGGTTACCACCATGCTGTACAAGATGGAACATTTTATGCTAACTTATGATTGCACATAACTGAAACATCCCTGGGGGGAGGGGGAGGGGGATTACATCAAAAACCTTTAAGTAGTTCTGTGAAACCAGTCAACTAACTGTCCTGGTGGCTAGCTTCTCATGTGATGCAATCGACTATGTCAGTTAGTTCCATGTTTATATATATATATACACATGTGTATGCATACATTGTATGCATATATATACACATGTGTATGCATATATATACATTGTATGCATATATATACATTGTATGCATATATATACACATGTATATGCATATATATCTACTAGTAGTTCTAATAGTCTGTGATACAGTATATATATTTATATATATATATTAACAGTGGCGGAGAAAACAGGGGGGCAGGGTGGGCTCTGGACCCCCCAATTTTTATACTGGGGGGGGGGGGCTAAGCCCCCCCATGTTAGTTTGATCATTCACGAACTGCCTTGTATAATTACCGATAGAACTTTGCAAGTTATGTAGGCAGACTGCAAAGAACATACACTAGATACACTAGATGTTCATGGTTTAATTAGTGCACTGAGGTGCCTATATACTATGCTGACTTGTGCATGTTATTAAATTTAACCATAATTCATTAGTGCACTGAGGCGCCTACCCTGATACTCATATTATAATGCTAATTAACCAACTTGCAAGCTCAACATCTAGACCACATGGGCATATATCCAGCTACATTATTATCTATCTAGATACCAAGTTGATTTGTAGGCCCATACTGATAGCTACATTATGTCTAAGCGACATGACTCACTGAAAAGTTGGTCCAGTAAAGCTAAAAAAGCAAAGAAAACTGAGGAACTGGAAGATAGTTCAGAAGCCAGTGATTGTGATGAATCTGAAGCAATGGTTGTCCTTGGCAGTGATGAAAAAGAAGATGCTCAACATGGAAGTCCAGAAAATATAGATCAAGTGAGATAAACTCAAACACTCCTATCTTACCAACCTAATTATGCTCAAACTTCAAATCAGTGCATGTCACAATGTTGTAGTAGCGATGAAGAAGCTTTTCAACCAGTTGATAAGCCAACACTAGCACTACTGGTATCTAAATAGAGAAATTTTCAACAAAGTGGTATAAAGAGTTTGCTTGGCTTAGTATTTGCATTACACAAAAGTTGTCTTTATTGTCGTTATAGCAACAAGCATGGTTTATTTTCACAGTAAAATGGGGGACAGTGCTTTTACTAAATCAGGATTCCAGAATTGGAAAAAAGCCTTGGAAAAGTTCAGAGGACATGAAGTTTCGCATACTCATAGAGAAGCAAAATTAAAATGGATAGCTCGTGGGATGCCAACAATTGCAAGCCAGCTAAGCTGCCACATGCAACAACTACAGCAAACCCGAAGAGAAGGACTGCTAATGCAGTTAAAAGGCATACGATATCTTACTTGTCAAGCAATAGCTATAAGAGGCCATACTGAATCAGAAGGTAACTTACAACAGCTTCTGCTGGTTTGGAGAGAGAATAATGAAGCCATAAAAAACTGGATCAAAGAAAACCGATTCCCTAGTCACAGTCAGTTAATGAGCAAATTTCTATTCTAGGGCAGACACTACTTCGAACCCTTTTAAAGAAAATGAACCATGGTTCTCAGTAATAGCTGATGAGGCAACCAATGTTATCAACAGTCAACAGCTCGATTTGTCCATCCGCTGGGTGAATACTGACTACGATGAGAAGATTCAATTGGCTTATTTAGGGTTCCTGACAATAGAGCAGAGACTCTTTTCACAGTAATCAAAGATCTACTGATTCGATGCAGCCTCCCATTATCATTATGTTGCGGACAGGCCTATGATGGAGCTGCCAACATGCAGGGAAGAAAATCTGGTGTGGCAACAAGGTTTAGAAATGAATACCCTTCTGCAATTGCACTGCATTGTTGTGCACATTCACTGAATCTTTGCTTACAAGATGTTGGAAGGAAGCTTGCATGTATTAGAGATGGTCTCGAAACAGTGAAGGAAATAAGCAAGCTCATTCGTCTATCTCCGAAATGACAACATCTCTTTTCATTGAAGTTACAGGAGACAAGTGGAGGTATTAGTCTGAAGCCATTATGTCCTATATACCAGATGGACAGCAAGAACTGTTGCAATAGAAGCCATTCTCAAAGACTACACTCTATTGTTAGAGGTATTGAAGGAAATTAATTCAACAACACATGATGAATATGGTTTAAAGGCTGCTGGCTTGATGCAATTTTTGGAAAAATTCAGCACTTTATTTGGTCTCCAACTCAGTCTCTTTTTATTTAGTGCAACAGAGCAAGTTTCTTTCACTTTGCAAAAAGAAGACATAGCTTTGCATGAAGCACTCTCTGCTGTTGATGCTGCCAATTTCAAACAAAACAGGACAGATGAAAATTTCGACAGGTTTTATGGCAAGTTTGTCACCATTGCTGAAAAGTTCAATATATTGGCCAACCAGAATTACCTTGTTACAGAAGGCATCCTCCATGTTTTGAAAGTGGGAGTGAACCATACCTTTTTATGTCTGCAAAGGAATGTTCTTTGAAGCGTGTGACCTGCTCTATGGTGTGATGGAAGACAGGTTTAGTAAACAACATATTCCATCAATCCTGGCAATTGAAAAAACTCTTGTGAGTGCAGCAAATGGTAATGATTATGAAGACAGCATGGAAGAGCTGAAGAAATCTTGCTACAAAGATGATGTCAATATGTCAGACTTAGCCAGACACCTCCACTCTTACAAGATGTTGTCAAGCAAGGTAGCCCTGAAGTGAAGAAAGTCACTTCTGTACAGACGATCTGTGATGTAATGAACAAGAAAAGCATTTTCAAAGCAATGCTACCAACTGTGCATCAGCTCCTTCGTCTCTATCTAACAATCCCTGTTACATCTGCAACGGCTGAAAGAACCTTTTCTGCACCGTGTCTTAACGTACACAAGGTCTACGATGACTGAAGTATGGCTTAATACTTGCTTGCTTCTCCATGTCCACAAAGATTTAACTGACTCACTTGGCTTGGTTTCAGTCGCCAATGAATAATGATGAACGAAAGAAGTTTTTTGGAAGCTTTCCTTGATGTGTTATATTTATCTTTGTACACACAATCATGCAAACAATACACCATTGAGCACTTTAAATTAAATTTGTCAGTTGAGTGAGAATCCCCATGGGAGGAAGTATAATAATTGTTCCACCAATTAGCTAGAATATATGGCTAGACAAGGTGGGCATAGTCCAGCAAAATTTCTGCGTGCATATCTCAGCCCCCCCCCCCCCCCCCCCCCCCCCCCACTTTTCATCTCCTGTCTCCTCCCCTGATATATATCATGCATTGTGTGCATATATATATATATACATTGTATGCATATAATTATATACACATGTGTATGCAATATATATATATACATTGTATGCATATATATATATACACATGTGTATGCATTATATATACATATATACATTGTATGCATATATATATACACATTTGTATGCATATATATACACATGTGTATGCATATATATATACATTGTATGCATATATATATACACATGTGTATGCATATATATATATATATGCATGTGTATGCATATATACACACATGTGTATGCAATATATATATACATTGTATGCATATATATACACATGTGTATGCATATATATATATTAGTCGAGGAGTATTAGTTCAAATGCCACTATAACCTGGAACAAATCTGTATCAAGCTGGATTTTTTTGTACAGGTAGCTAAAAGTGTCCTTAAAAACATATCAAAAGTCCAGAAATATCCAAGGATAGTGTTTTTCGCAATTTCAATTTTTTGGAACACCTTTTTTCAATCAAACAGAAACATGATTTTGTGAATCAATTTTGTTTTTTTGTTTTTTTAGCAGAATTTTTTTTTCATATTCAAAGACATTGTACTCCAAATTGTGTCTGTAGAACTGCACATAGTGTTGGTGGGGAGGGGAGGAGAGGGGTTAGGGCGGAGTTAAAGGGTATTACATTAAAATGTAATTATTCATCTTCCTTCTCTTGTTGCTCAGTGTGCTGTTGAGCGATGTTAGTGCAAGTCTGCCCAACACAGATGGTGCACGTGTGGCTGCATTTCATTCCTAACCTCCTGCAGCCACAGTATTTCTCACATCCTGTTTTGCAGCCACAGGATATCAACTTTAGCAGCTTATCTGGTGCTGCAGCCTGCTCGTCATATGTGGCTGTAGAATCTCCTTCATCCACCCCCATTCAGTAGGTTCCAGTTCCCTTCCCATACACTGTTGCACGGTGTGATATGTTCTATATGAGTGCTGCTTTGCTGCCAAGGATATAGGGGGAAGAGACTCCATTTTGAAACAACTAGATAGCTTTGAGTTGCAGATAATATTGTAGTAGCGAAAGAATCTTTCTTTGTTCAGAGTAGATTTAGTGCAGTTGTCGTAAAGCCTCAGGAGGAAGCGCTCCCAGCTTGTTCAATTTCTTTGTGAGTGCTTCCTTCCCTAATGAAGACCTCAAGCTCTTCCAATTCTGTAGGCTTCAGTTTCTTGACCAAATTCCAAGCAGTTGTCTTGCCTCTGCTATAGGGTGCAGAAGTAGTGTCACATCCACTAAGAGCATGGATAACCGTGAGGAACTCCCTCTGGGGAGCAGTCAGCTTCTCCTGCAACTCCTGAATGCTGTAGAGAACAACAGGATGAGTATCTACCTGCAAGTATACATCCCACACAAGCTGACACTTCTCCACAAGCATCACAAGTATGTCAGTATCATTTCCTACCACTACCACAGGCTGATTGTTCTCTGAAACTGCTAGAACTGCTGTTGCTACAATGAGATGATCAGCATCTCCTTCAGCCTGCTCTATTTTGCTCCAATTGTGGCGGAAATTCCGTCATCATCAAAGTGTTCCTTTAACTGCTGAATTAACCTGGCTTTATTAAAGCTGTTCCCCAAAAATGACTCCGCTTAGTTACAGCCATCATTTCCAAGTCAAAGGAAATGTTTCTTGACGCTGATTTAGCAGCTCGAACCTGGCGTGTAGAGCTTTTTGTGCAGGTGCTGCTCTCATACCCATCAAACACTGCAATTACATTTCTCCCAATGCTCCGAATCACATACTGCAAATAATTAGAGATCATCTGCCAGTAGGTAGCACGAGAGGGCCACTGAACTTTGTGTACGAGATGTCCACCATCAATAACATAGAGAGGCTCTCCCTGCACGGCATCTCTGATTTCAACTCCCTCCTTTAGTATGGTCCCTAAGACGCTTTTTGTGGCTGCCCGCATCACCCCTCTTTTAAATAGAGATGCAGGCTCAGGGCAGAGCTCAAACTCAAGAAATTCCTCCATTTCCTCACTGCTGTTTAGTACACAAGTTATCCTGTTGAAGAGGAGTTGGGGATTGATATCCACCACCTCTCCCCTCACCTGAACTTTATTCTTAGCACTCTTGAAAGTTGTCACTTTATCTTTTCTGTGGAGACTCACAGTAAATTATTTTCCCGAGATGGCATCAGCTGCTGCTTTCCCGATGCTAAAAGCTTCCTCACAGTAACAGATGGGTCAGCCACAACTCCATTTTCTAAACAGACTAATCATTGTAAGCAAAAAAGCTGTGAGCAGATAACCAATTGGAGAAACTAGCCAGATGTTCTGCATCTTGTGTCATTCTGGATGGCCGCATATCCTTGTGTTGGGTTGAGCTCACTGTGTAGACCCCAGAGACCTTCTCCAGATAGTTGCATATTGGTATCAAGCGAGGCAGGGAGTTCACAAAGCGGGAGAGGCTGCTGTCTGTTATGTGCCTTCCACATGTTAACCCCCCAGCTGATTTAAGGAGCCTGATAAGGTCTTGTTCAATGGTCTGGTCACTGAAGTTCCCACTGAAGAATAGATATTTTCTCCTGATGGTGAAATAACCCTTGGTGGTATACATCTCATACTCTTCCATGGGCATCTTCTCCTTTAATTCTTCCATCTGTTGCACGTAAATCCTCACACTCTTAGCATATGCTAAATACCAAGCAGCATGGAAGTAAGGTATCATCCTCCTCAGGAAGAATAGGTGCAAAGCAAAATCACCTGCTCTTTCAGCAAAATGAACATGTGCAGTAGGTAGGTCTGGTACAAGTAGGATTTCCAGAGCTTGAGAGTTCTGCTGTCAGTGGTCTTAACTTCAATGAGATTGCTGAGCTTATCCACCATTTTTCTCACATGTGCTGTATTGTGAGCCATCCCTAAAATTTAGTAATACATGTGTTATGATACATCCTAAGATAAACATTTACAGCAGCGAGACTTAAAACAATTCTCACCTTCAACATGTCCTTCCAATATGTCCTGCACTGTCTTCTTCATCTGCTCCTCTATACCTATACCCTCTGCTTCAGAAGCATGCTCCAGTATATGCTTCATTATAGCAGCAGAGGTGAGGATGTGAGTTCTGAGTGCTCTAGCATAATCATACCCAGTCAGCATGTATATGTCCTACAGTATTAGGAGCATACACAGTCTCCCACAGCTCCTCCAACCCAGATCCAGCCTTGATATTGCCCATAGCAACCATGAATGACATAACTGTGTGAAAAAACCCTAGCTTGGTGAAAAGATAATTTAGCTCATCTGGCTTGGCTGCTAGGATCTCTGTTGCCTTCGTGTATGGCGGCGGATCAAATGTGACAGGGCAGCACTTCAGATTATTATCCTTGCACTGCTGCTGTGTGAAGCGGAGTGCAGTGTAGAGAGTGCTGGGATCTGTGGGATTCTCCTCAATAAAAGGCAATATAACAATATGAGACTGCTCATACAGTAGTTGCCTCCACAAACTGCGCTCTGCCATGAAGCCATTGTACAAGGGTGTTGGGGAGACCTTCCTGCTGAAGGTAACCCTCCAGAGACAGTCCAGTGTCTTAGCCATCCTAAGAGTAGAAGGGGAAGAGTTGGTTAACTGCACAGGAGAAAACACCTTAAAGAAGAGGGCTGGTTTGGGTGGCTTCTTGTAATCCATAACATTGATGGATCCAAATCTTCCCTGCTCTTCTAAGGATGGAATCTTTGTAGATCTTTTAATCACTTCCTCTTCAGGGCAATTCTTAGGTGTAACAACCGCTATACCACCGAGGGAGTGAAATGTTCCATGCCCAGTAGTAGTCCTTATGTTCTTGCAGCATTATCCCAGTAACTTGCATGAAATTCTTGAAGTTGTAGGAAGGGTCACCTGCATCTAAGAAGGCTGCATTTAACTTTTGCTTTTGGATCTCATTATACCCATCTGCGAAAGTTTTTTGTTTTTTGGTACTTGAGCCATTTTTGGGGACCATTTTTGGCCCATAGAGAACCCATAGAGAAAACAATCAATAAAATAATTCTTGTAGGAGCTTAAAAGTGCTAAAGAAAGTACTTGGCAGGGTGAAAATGTGGGGGTAGGGACAATAATCAAGTTTCTATCATTAATAGTTGTGTTTTGCCCTGGGGGGAAATGGGGTGTTCCAAAAAAATTAAAATTGCGAAAAACACTATCCTTGGATTTTTCTGGACTTTTGATATGTTATAAAGGCTACTTACAAAATCCAGCTTGATACAAATTTATAATTTATTCCAGGTACTTCTCTAATGGCACCGGACTATATACATTGTATGCATATATATATACACATTATATGCACATGTGTATGCATATATATATGCATGTATATGCATATATATATACTGCATATATACACACATGTGTATGCATATATATATATACATTGTATGCATATATATATACACATGTGTATGCATATATATATATATATGCATGTGTATGCATATATACACACATGTGTATGCATATATATATATACATTGTATGCATATATACACACATGTGTATGCAATATATATATATACATTGTATGCATATATATATACACATGTGTATGCATATATATATACATTGTATGCATATATACACATGTGTATGCATATATATATACACAGTGTATGCATATATATACACATGTGTATGCATATATATATGCATGTATATGCATATATACACACATGTGTATGCATATATATATATATACACATTATATGCACATGTGTATGCATATATACACACATGTGTATGCATATATATATATACATTGAATGCATATATATATACACATGTGTATGCATATATATATATATGCATGTGTATGCATATATACACACATGTGTATGCATATATATATATACATTGTATGCATATATACACACATGTGTATGCAATATATATATATACATTGTATGCATATATATATACACATGTGTATGCATATATATATACATTGTATGCATATATACACATGTGTATGCATATATATATATATATATATACACAGTGTATGCATATATATACACACGTGTATGCATATATATATGCATGTATATGCATATATACACACATGTGTATGCATATATATATACACATGTGTATGCATATATATATGCATGTGTATGCATATATACACACATGTGTATGCATATATAATATATGTATGCATATTTAACACCTACAAAGAATATTGAGGAAACAAAAGAACAGAAACAAGAGGTGTATCCCTGACAACCTTGGCCACATACTGCACTGATCAATGTGTCTACAGGAGGTAGTGATCTCTCAGTTTTTCTGAGTTTTTATTCTTTTCCCCCTTCTTCAAAGCATACTGGAAGCATTTTCAGATTGGGAGAAGCATATTGTTTAGGTCAACCCAATATTTATAATGTGACTGCACTGTTGTGATTAATATATGTGCTGGCTGATGTAGATGTTGGCATTGTACTTACTCCATGACTGAGGTGACTACATTGATGGCACAGTTGTGCATCTTCATCAACTTCAGGGCTCTCTTGATGTATGGTTCATTTGCTGGATATATACAACATTTATACAGCAGCCATAAAACATCCAATCACTATTCAAGTATAGCCCTCTTGATGCTTGTAGGCATGTAGCAATAGCTGCAGTGTACTACAAACACATTACGGATCCAATATTGTCATTACGCATGTGTTTTTTTCTTTCCTGCTACTTTTAAATGTGTGGACTGCCGAGTGGTGCGTGTATATAAGTGTGTGTGCACTGAGTGGTGTGTGTATATAAGTGTGTGTGCACTGAGTGGTGTGTGTATATAAGTGTGTGTGCACTGAGTGGTGTGTGTATATAAGTGTGTGTGCACTGAGTGGTGTGTGTATATAAGTGTGTGTGCACTGAGTGGTGTGTGTATATAAGTGTGTGTGCACTGAGTGGTGTGTGTATATAAGTGTGTGTGCACTGAGTGGTGTGTGTATATAAGTGTGTGTGCACTGAGTGGTGTGTGTATATAAGTGTGTGTGCACTGAGTGGTGTGTGTATATAAGTGTGTGTGCACTGAGTGGTGTGTGTATATAAGTGTGTGTGCACTGAGTGGTGTGTGTATATAAGTGTGTGTGCACTGAGTGGTGTGTGTATATAAGTGTGTGTGCACTGAGTGGTGCGTGTATATAAGTGTGTGTGCACTGAGTGGTGTGTGTATATAAGTGTGTGTGCACTGAGTGGTGTGTGTATATAAGTGTGTGAGCACTGAGTGGTGTGTGTATATAAGTGTGTGTGCACTGAGTGGTGTGTGTATATAAGTGTGTGTGCACTGAGTGGTGTGTGTATATAAGTGTGTGTGCACTGAGTGGTGTGTGTATATAAGTGTGTGTGCACTGAGTGGTGCGTGTATATAAGTGTGTGTGCACTGAGTGGTGTGTGTATATAAGTGTGTGTGCACTGAGTGGTGTGTGTATATAAGTGTGTGTGCACTGAGTGGTGTGTGTATATAAGTGTGTGTGCACTGAGTGGTGTGTGTATATAAGTGTGTGTGCACTGAGTGGTGCGTGTATATAAGTGTGTGTGCACTGAGTGGTGTGTGTGTGCACTGAGTGGTGTGTGTATATAAGTGTGTGTGCACTGAGTGGTGCGTGTATATAAGTGTGTGTGCACTGAGTGGTGCGTGTATATAAGTGTGTGTGCACTGAGTGGTGCGTGTATATAAGTGTGTGTGCACTGAGTGGTGTGTGTATATAAGTGTGTGTGCACTGAGTGGTGTGTGTGTGCACTGAGTGGTGTGTGTATATAAGTGTGTGTGCACTGAGTGGTGTGTGTATATAAGTGTGTGTGCACTGAGTGGTGTGTGTATATAAGTGTGTGTGCACTGAGTGGTGTGTGTATATAAGTGTGTGTGCACTGAGTGGTGTGTGTATATAAGTGTGTGTGCACTGAGTGGTGTGTGTATATAAGTGTGTGTGCACTGAGTGGTGTGTGTATATAAGTGTGTGTGCACTGAGTGGTGTGTGTATATAAGTGTGTGTGCACTGAGTGGTGTGTGTGTGCACTGAGTGGTGTGTGTATATAAGTGTGCACAAGTGAGGATGCACTCGAATATTTAACACTAGCATGCAATATGGTATGGATCATCACATGATCTTGCAATAACTGCTGTTTGTATGACTAATTGTCTAGTAGAGTTTCGTCTTCCTCCAGGCTTCTCATGAAGGGATCGCTTCTTCTTCTTCATTGTATAGTTTCGCTGGCTCTGATGATAGCTGATGCTGCATTGGCTGTTATCTGCCCATGTCTTAGGTAATGGATGCAGTCGTCTTCCGAACCACCTGTCTTCACAGATATGCCACAGATTTTGAGGGATTTTTATTTCATTTGGTAGCTCCTCAGATTGTATAGACTGATATCTGTCGGCCATTGTGATCACAAGTTACTCAGAGACACTGTGAAGTGGGTGTTTCATAATAGCTAGCCTAATGCTTGAATCCTATCAAGGGTGTGAACCAGAGGTAGTTAAAAATGCATGGGAAGCAGAGGTAACAAAGGTGTGATCTACTCACCTAGCAACTGATTTGATTACTCTCATGTTAAGTGTCTTGACTCTTGTTATGTGGTCAAGAGCACTTGACACTTGATATTAGGTAACTAAACACGCCCTATGGTAACCAAGGTTACTTTGAAGAATTGATATTTTGGAAGTTGAAGTTCAACAGGAACAGGTCCGATAATGTCTTTCTGTTTGGACTCAGACACAGAATGAGAGAACTATCCTCTGAGCTGCTCATGAACTGTCCCAAGTCCATAGGATGTATATAGGATAAGTCCATGAACTACCTGTACTATAATCTGCCTATGATTAAAGACCCCTTTAATTATAACTTACCATCAGTAGTCCTCCATACCACACCATTCCCCTCACTAGTCACCGTCAGAGCGAGGTTGGACTGAGGCACCAACACAGACTGGCAATAAACTCCCAAGGTCCTGTTGAATTCCTGGTTCAAAACATTCATGAATTATTACTACTTACTATTATTATTATTATTAGTAGTAGTAGTAGTGTATTATTATTACCACTATTGCTACTACTATTATTATTATGTAAATAAATCTTCAATTTATCAAAATGCAGTCATCTTCTGAACCACATTCCCAACACTTGAGCATACATGGATGCGTGAGGTATTGTTAACTAGCGCTCATAAATGCTGGACAGTGCCTGCACATGAAAAAGTTTCATTGACCAGTCTTGGTGTATAAATAGCTTGATATGTAGTGAAGTTGGGTACAAATGCCACAAGTAATTTAATGGATATGGCAATGAGGCAAAGCCGAGTGCAATTGCCGTCCCTTTACATTACTATATAGTGGTTTATTTGTACCCAATTTCATTACTAACCGCTAAATACCATACAATATAATTATGATATTATTAGGTCAATCTGAGTCAGAACCTGAATCCTGGCTCTTTTTCTCCATGGAGTAGACGTACAAAGTGTCGAGGACGAGGATGAACTTGTCAAGCCATTATAATTAATGCAATGACTGAAATCATATGCAGGTGGCATGCATGTGAGTTGCTGAGAAACTTGCATGCTAATAGGAAAATAACATTGATTACGTGATAGTTATTAGAGCGCAATTTCACTGCTGATCAGTGAAAAATTCTCTGATTGGGGAAATATAACATCAATAGCTCCAGGACTCGACTACATTTTACTAATTGTCATAGATAAATGTTTAATTGGGGGAAGCTGATACCCAATTACTTCTCTCGCCAACTTTTGTTCGTGATAATAGTTAATGAGAATTTGTTCAGCGACTAGCCGAGGTGCCTGGCTTTGCCCAGCACTTTGGGTCTGTTGTAGGGTGGAAACTTTTTTTGTGTTAGGCATGATCTTACGTGCATCAGTATTTGGGTTCTGTGTAGTGTGTGGGAGGAATGGATGAAGGTCTGACGAAGTAGTTACTGGAGGGAGTTCAAGACAAAACAGTCTTGCTGCCAGGAGTCGTTGGTAAGTAGAGATGTTTTTGTGTGGATCTGACTCGAGATGCACCAGTAAGGAGTTACCATGGGGCAAAGCATGGAGATGTCAAGCAGACTCCAGCTACCTCATCATCATCTGCATGTTCGGGTCTCATGATCCAGACCCTTTACCCCCAACGTGAATCGGAAAGTCTCCCCCCCCACTCCGCACTCCCTCTAGCATTGTGGGAGAGGTATTGCAACTCTATGGCTGTGTCAGCTTCCTTCCCACTCTGCATGGAAATGTTTAATTTTCATAACCAAACCATCTCCTCCAATCACAAAAGCTCTGAGACTGCATTTGCCCATTTATGGAAGACCATGAAGGGAAGGCGGAGGGGAAACTACAAGTGCTTGAACTGAAAGGGATTTTTGCTACAATGTTGGAATTGGTGAAAGGAAGACTTACTCCATTTGCCTGTCCTCTGGGATGGTGGCCTCGATCGCATAAGGGAGCACCTACTTAACAGTCAACCCTAGTTTACTTGCCAATGGAATGGCAGACGATCGCAACTTTTGTTCTTCCAGCCAGACATGGCTGCTTCCTGGCATAACTGATTCTATAGAGCTCTGTCTCCTACTCAGATTCATCAACGTTTGAATCTACATGGTGGACAAACCCTTAGACAACTTTGCTTTTATGTATAGGTAGTTCGAGAGATAGATAGTGAGAGCACTATGTTAATCTATGGATGGAGTGTGATGTTGGAGTTAATACGAGACTGCAGCACTGTATATGCACAAAAAGGAGCTGCAGGATGGGAGATGCAAAACATGGAAGATCAATTTATGTATCATAAGGTTGGAATTTTTTGAGGAGTTTATTTTTTCACAAAAAGCACAATTTGAAGGCACTATTTGTAGCTTAAAAAATGCATAGTCTTTGAGCAGGCATGGTTATTCATGTGTGCCGTGGAAGGGGAGGGAAGGCAGAAGTCTTCTCAGTAAAACTCTTTTCACAACTCTGTATCATATTTGACTATTATGAGGATAGCCTTCTATAGCCAGCCTATTGTGAGGACATAGAGGATACAATCAAAAGTTCGACTTAAACCTTCCACACTATATCTCCAAAGTTATGTGTCCTACAAAATATCAGATAATTTTTTCAACTTCTTGATGAACAAACACAATTAAAAGGCTCATGTTGAGCTACTTTACACCTATAATCAGTCTGACTTTAGAGAGCTGCTAGCTTGACTGGTCAGTTCTAGTCTCAGGTGTAATACAAGTACTGTAACTACCTGCTGTAAACAATAATAGCTAGATAAAACTTACTTGATTTTGTTCAACAACTTTTAGAAGGTGTTTCCTCATTCCTTTGCAGTTATGCCTGCTTTGAAGGCAATGAAGGGGAGATTCAAGTTCCTTGACCTCTGGTGCACTTTCCTTATGCCAAGTAATGTTGAGTTATGCAATATGTGTCCACTAAGTGTCAGGTCCAGAGGTTGCTAGAAAGTTCTATTATGTGGATTGTGAATCAGCTAAAATCACCACTGCTGGGAAAATAATAGTTAGGACGGTGATCAATTATCACTTCCAATCCTCTAACAAACGTTCATTATAGTTAATGAACACCATGTACATGCTTCTTAAAGCCTCACCCCAATAGCAATGACCATGTTCTTTGAAAAAGTTTTTAATGTCATAGATCAGTTCCTTCATTGCCTTAGCTTGGAGCTTCTTGGAAATTCCAATAGCAATGACCATCTTCTTCGAACAAGTTTTTTTTATGTCATAGCTCTGGCATTTGGGCTGTCCAGAAATTGCATCCAATGCCAATGCACCTCAAGAGTTGGTTTGAATAGTGATTCGGAGTAATAAATACAGGCATTGAAATAATTATGCATATGTATTACTCCCTAACTGTACCTGCAGGCTAGAGTTGGATGAGACACTAGAGTACTAATTAGGTATTACTTGCTAGAAAGTGTTTCTGGAGACTAGATCTAGATTACCCTACTATTTTAGCTACTGTTATAGCTAGCATAGGCCTCCTGAATTTTTTTCGCTGCCTTTCCCTTAGCTCTATCATCTTTCTGTTCTGCATCACAGGTCTTCTTCCTTCAGGTCCAGCATCTGCATGTGTTGTTTATTGAAATGCTAGAGAATCAGTTCTAATTCAGGCGGTCAAAAGAAAAACGGATACACTTCTGAAAATTAAAAGTTGAAAATTAATTTTAGAAAATTGATCAACCAACATGCATGACCATATTATACTTTGAAAATACATGTACTCATAATAGAGTAGGCCTTCCTCTAGCCACTGGTACTAATTTCAACTGTCTAGCACTTTCCAATTAGGAGCTTGGGCATGGTTAAATCTATGCTTATTATCAAAAGAGAGCACCCACAGAGAGAGACTTTTGAGCTATATATAAAGTTCATAGAGTGTGCAGAATATATGGAGCTCTAAAATCGGACAAGTTTTTATAACAACTTTTTTAAAGTGATATTGTCCCTCCTTCAGCTACGAGCCTTAAATGTAAGTGATGATATTTCTTTTGCATACAATCTCTCTCTTGATCAGCAAATTCATAATCATATTAATCAAGTTATCATTTCCACAATTCTACCACAAGCTGTAAGTTGCATGCACACATTCACACGCATATACACATGCACCCTTGTGCAAATATGCACACACACACACACACACACACACAGAGTTGAATTACTCACCTTGTCGAGTATAGGGTGTGAATCCAACTTCAACTCTTTTCCTTCCTATACAGTAAGATATAAAGATGGAGAGATGAGTGGCAGAGTTCTATTCTATGGTAGCTACATAGGTACCCACTATACCACCATAAAGTAAGGCATATGAAGAAGGCTAGTATCTAGGCACTAATAACCAGTGTGCGCTAAAAGCTAAATAATGCCAACATTTTTATGGGAGTGGTAACTTTTACATGCTCTGTTCCGGTGTGTACAAATTCGAGGACAGATGGTAGCAGTTGAGCTTGGCTGGGAAAGCATCATGCATGGCCATTGCATCAGACTGTATACACTCCTACCCTGGGAAGAGTCCTACTGTTAGCAGTAGGAGGACCAGTGCCTAAGAAAACCATGCCTGTCAAGTTGTTCATTTCACTTATTTTGCAGGACAAAATATAAAACCCAGGGGCACTGTCACCACATCTGCTTGTATGTCTGTTGTCATGAGCTGCCACTTCCATTGTCCTCTTTGCTCCAGTCCTGCCATGTGTTTGGTCCTTGTTGCTACCAAAGAAACAAAACCTTTTCAGAATGATGCTGTCATAGAACAATCATTGGCGCATGTGCTGGTTGTAAATACCTACACTACACAAAGTGCCTATTTGAAGTGTGCTTAAATGCCCAACTTTCTGGTGTGTATAGTCAGAGACCCCTTACCCAATAGTAGAATACAGCCATATCTATTGAGTTGGAGATGAGCTGGTGAGGATCATCGGGGTGAAAAGCTAAAAAAGTTTGGAATGAGAAGTCTTCACCCAGAGCTATCTGGCACACAGGAGTGTCAGAATCCAATGTCCACTCCCACACACTAACAACCTGCACACGCACACAACACACACACACACACATGAATATCAGACACAGGTATCTTGATATTAAACACACTTATATATATATACAGACAAGCATTTACTGCAGAAACAAGGTCACCTCTGCACTCTACTTACTCAGTGTGACCTAGGCCTCTGAATAACATACTAAGATATTATCAACTGATCAGTGCTAGTATGCATCTGGTTAAAAACTCAAAGAAATCATGTAAAGTAGTATGGCTGTAGAATATAGAATAGCAAACCTATTTATTGTGCTATAGCTAGTAGATTCACTAATCAGTTTAGGCCAAGACAACTATCTACCTGCAGAAAGAGACTACTACACAATAGCTATTCATGTAGCTAATGCTAGCTTCTGCATTTACCTGTGGTTCTCCAGTACTGATGGTGGCTATGTACTGGGCATCAGTTGACATGGCCATGGTCACAGTGCCTTCATACAATCCATCGAAAAAGTTACGCACAGGAATCCTGAAGCATAATGTGCACACATATACCAGATAATGAATTCAACATATATGCAGAATGCAGACAGCTAGTCTAAAAACTATATCAGCGTGCATATGCTATCACAAAAGTGGAGGTGAAGGTATAGATATAGACAATATCAAGGACCTCATCAATATGAGGCCGGTGTAAACAGCTAATAAATAATATCACATAAACCACAACTTATGATGAATTCACATGGGGGTTAGTTGACCACACCCACTTCTATCATTCTTGTGGTATATATGTTCAGTAAATGATGTGTAGTGAGGCCACAACACTGATAATCTAATGAGCTCTTCTGAGACACCAAGCCATTGATATAAGATCACAAGTTGTGTATTCATCACTATACCCTGAGAAGGAGTCCCAGACAGTGAGCATGCAGTCCGTGCCGATATCTGCAGTGACAAGCCAGCGCTTGTCTCCACTGACTGCCATGCAGGAGATGCAGTTGCTGTGGCCCTGCAGCAGATGCTGCCTGTTTTTCACACAGTCAAGCAGCACTCCGGTATGGGCACTGGCATAAAACACCATCTGCAATAAGAGGCATGTATATATATTCAGTCCAGTGAGTAGGCTTGTCTATTATGATCTTAGTATATAAGTTGATCTACTTCTGGTTCATAAAATGAGTACCTATCCAATATCTACAATGAACTCAGTTGACATAGTATAAATACAATGACTTGCCAGGATGAAAGCTAGAGCATCTAGTCTAAATGAGGGAATCGAGAACATCATTGTCAAAATGTACACACATACATACCTATATAAAACATACACACACACAATAAAAATAATAAGCAAACTTTTATTTGTGTTACATATCAGCAGGCCAGGTAAATTAGAGTGGAAAAATAAAATCTAATAGGCTATAGTGTTTCCCAGATAATGTGCAGGGCCAATAGCTGCTGCCTTCGTGAACATAATAAGAGTGTTTCTGGAGCTATAAACGTGTAAATGAAGCAGCCAGGATGAGATTATACTGAGATTTTGCTGAGATATTCTCTTCCATTTTTACCCTAGTCCACCCTGTGAGTTCTAGACCCAGAGGCATGACACCAAATTTCTAAGTAAAAGCAGTTGTTGCCAGAGATACTCAAGAGAACAAAAATGTTTTCAAACAACTAGATTGACATGAAAGGAGACAAGACTGTACTCATAATATATAAATCCAATTTTTTTAAAATTAACAATAACCTTCTCAACAATCAACTTGAAATATTCCTGATGAAGGCTAGAGCATCTAGTCATTATTCCTAGAGCATCTAGTCATTATTCCTGATGAAGGCTAGAGCATCCAGTCATTATTCCTGATGAAGGCTAGAGGCTAGTCATTATTCCTGATGAAGGCTAGAGCATCTAGTCATTATTCCTGATGAAGGCTAGAGCATCTAGTCATTATTCCTGATGAAGGCATGAAGGCTAGAGCGTCTAGTCGAAATGTCGCGAGAGAATAATTTTAAGTTAATTATTGAGAAGGTTAGGTTATTGTAAAACATTTTGTTCTTGTTTGAAGCTGTTATTTTTTGCTGTTAATTTAGTTGCTTCTTTGTTATGGTCGGGCAGTGGAAAACGACACCAAGTCAGAGCTTCAGGGTCTCCAGGGTTTTTAACCCTTCCACTGGATTTACAGTTTTTCTGACCCTATTTTTTATATCAATCAGGAGTGCACAAATGTCCCTAGTAACAATGTTGTAGTATTGTGTTGACAACATTGTGGTCAACAATCTGGTGCTTAGAAACAGACCACAAACAATGGTGCCATTATTTAATAGAGTCAATTTTTTTGGCAGAGTATGGATAGATCACTGGATATTACAAGATCAATGTGAATATTTGCTCAATACTCCACTCATCAAATATACACTACATAATATCATACGTCATTAAAGCTGTATTTTGTTATTTTGTGATGAAGATGTTGCTATCTATGCTAATAATATGTCCAGCCCACAAAAACATACCAAACAATGCAATGCACACACACACAAAAAAAACAAAGAGCGTCAATGGTGGCAGCAGAGTGAAGGTCACTATCTGGCTGGTGAAATACTGGAAACAAGAGCTCCCAGGTAAGTAAATAGCTATGCTTATAAGCTAGCAAAGTTCACTTTTGTTTATGTAGTTGAAGAGCCATCATCACAATCCATATCTTGATCGCTAGACAAGTCAGAACGACAGTCGCTTGACAAAAAAAACTGTTATGAATCCAAGATTCCGTTCAGAGTTGCTAGATGTTCGGGATCTCTAATATGTTGTCTCTTCTCCTTTCTAGTCACTACATTCAACTTTAGAGAGTCCAAAATCATTGTCATCCAAACATCATCCATAGTTAGCCTTGAAAACAGTTTTCTCAATCAAACAGGCAAGTTTGACATCATGTTACCTTAGTTACCTAGGTTCTAAGCTAAATACAGCTCAAGCAGAACACTGGGCTGGGCATGCCCAGAGAGCTTTAGCATGTGCATAGTTTACTTTTATATAATTTTTTGTCACAGTCATTAAGTTATATGGCGTCTATGGCAGTGAAGCAGTTCAACACTTTTTCACATGTTCTACACATGTCAGTACATGCCATGAAAAAATGATGTCTGGTTCATATAATAGTTACACAGGAGATCTCCACCAACCAAACAGCGAATGTTTTGGAAGAGGATATGCTACAGCACTTGGTAACTATTATATACCAGGAGTGTGAACTTCACAAACCAGAAATGAGCATGGGTCATTTATACAGCATTTCGTCTCTCAGGATCCATACTGACCACTTAGGATGTGCATTGGACATTAGGAGTTCTGTGGTACTAAAAGTTCTAGCAATGGACTTATTGCATGCAATTTATTCCACAGGGGGGAAGAGATTCATGGAGAGATTGTAAATTTCAAGGTGGTTTTTTCACACTTTCAATGTGTGTTTTTTGCACCTCCACCTCCAGTATTATTATTACCTTAGCAAAGGATTCAAATTTGTGCTTGGAATCCTTTTGGACTGAAACCACAATTTAGGCTGATAAGAAGCTGCTGGCACCAGTTTTAGCTGAAATGTGAGTTTAGGCAGGGCAGGTTGCCATCGACCATTTTGAAAAAGGAGTCAAGCAAATATAGGGAGTGCTCTACCTCCCCCGTACGACTCAAATTCACCATGGCAGTTAAGAATGTTTAAAGGTCTCAGACACATACACACTTGAAATGAACATGTGATAATTATAGGCGATGCTCATCGAGAGTCATTATCACTTATGTGTCATTGATCAGTGCTCACTTGTTGCTCTTGCATCTCATAGATAACTTGCGCAGGACTCTTCAGCAGAACCATTTTTCAACAGCAGAAGGACAAGTAATTGTAGCTATGACTGTCACCTCCCTGATACTCTCAAGAAATGATGACAGATTTGAAAAATTCTGGAAGAAGGTCAAGAAAATGACAGAAGAGCGAGATGACTTCCCCATGACTTGCATGACCCTATAAGTATGAAGGAGGGCCAGCACCAGCTTAGGTCCATTCAAATGTCAAGACACCGCACTGCCAGATCTACTTCAAAGCACTTGATTTAATAATAGGATCCATTGAAGGAGGGATTTGACCATCCAGGCTCTAGGATAATCTTGTAGACAAAGGACAGGAACAGTTGACGTAGAGACAGCGTTTACAGAAAATAGATATTCATTTTAATAACTAGAAACTAGAGGGAGAGAAAGGAAACAGAGGAAACAATGCCTCAGCAGACATAGCTGCCATCAACGAATGAGCAATGTTTAAGTTTGATGGAGAATAATGCATGTGTAAGAGGATGATGTTGGAGGCTTAGCTGGAAGAAAAGAGAGGGCAACATGAGGTAGAGATGGGCTGAAGAAGAAGAGGAATGAACCAGACTTTGTTCAGGTTGCCGCAACAAATGATGGGTTCCTCTGTTCAACCTTCATCCTCTTTACATACATCCTCTCTCCACATGCTCATGACAGCCATCCCCCAACTACTTTGTGAATATGAGCAGAAACAGTTTGATGAAGATTCAACGAGAATTTTTGTCTGATAATCAAAGAATGTATACGTGCTAAAATAAGGTTTGTTTCGTGTGTTCTTCTGCATTTTCCTTCTCTCAATAACCAGAGTCCTACGAAGATGATAATCCATGAAAGGACGACTGTAACAATAGTGCTAATTAATCACAAAATTGTGGTTATGCATGTGACTAATGCATGATTAACACATGGACAAACATGAGAATTCAAAATTGTGTCTTACCAGTAAACAATGCCAGTGTGGACCAGATTTGTACAGATCCTAACCACCTCTAAAGTTCTAAATAGGAACCAGCTTATGTTTGTGTGCAGTGTGGACGGGCCTTAAGAGACAATGAATGGGAAAGAGTCCACAACAAGAGTCAAGTGCTAAAAGGAGGTTGTTCAAGAAAGAAGCTGCATGCAGTCTTTAGATCACTTTCCACAGCCACCGATTCCTGTTGACATGATCCTTTTTCATGCACACTATTACTGACATTTGAGGTGCTTAGCACACAACTAGAACTTGTACTATAAATTACATCGTGGTGAGCGTACAGTGATGGTGAGCAACAACCACAGAACAAGGATAGTGGTTACTTTTGCAGGTAATAAATTCCAAGATGCTTGTTACTAGTAGTGTACTTGCATGCTATAATGTTGCTGGGATTGATTGCTCCCCCCCCCTATATCCATCCATGGAAGTCAACCATGTTGCAATAGTTGAATATCCTACATGTCCACCTACATGTCCACAAGAAGGAGTCTGACAAACTGTCGGTAGCTGATGAGTTTAGTGAAAACATGCATAGAATCCCGGGCACATTTCAATAATCTATCGCATTAAATCATATTTTAAATCTTGTTTTTGTTTTTTGTCTTGTTTGTGGTTTGGAGGTACTGATTATTCAATAATTGGTCTGACGAATCCAGAAGAGCTCCCGCCACCCTTGTTGTAACACGGTCATGACACTTGAGAGTTTAGGTAGCATGAAATTCAAGTGTTCAAACCTGAGTTATTTTTGCAAGTGAAGTAGTGAGGATATAAGTTTGGTTTATATCTGTCCATGTCAGGCATTCACATTAGCAGTCAGGTTGGGCACTAAGCACTCACCACCTCAGCCTCACTTCATGGAGAGCCGCTAGTGTCTAATCTGCAGAAGTTCAGCTGGTGGGAGTTTAGTTATACTTGTGCTTGTACACCTTAGGGAGAGATGATTAAAAATGTCGGCCCTCACAATGAAGTGTGTAGTCAAGCCCATAGGCACTTAATAGAAAATCAGATAGTGGGCATTTTCTACATGCAGTGGGCACTTACACCATGAAAAACTGGCAGCACTCATTCTGCATACGTGCATCATGTGATCACTTGCAATAAAGTTAGTAAATTAGAGCTAGCTCTGAGAGAGGATTGCTTGTTGTTTAAAGTCTAACTTGTGCCTTGCCTTGTCCACCAGTTGTTTTGATCCTTGGGTTCTCTAAAACTTCCAACATTGGTTTCAGCTCCATCCAAATCTGCAAATGCTATCCTTCTCATATCTCATCAGCTTCATATGTGATTTCTATATACACTACTAGGTGCCAGCTATGTACTCTGCCTGCTCCTGAGTACATGTCTACCACATACTTTATACCAGATTCCAATAATTGTTTTACCCAAAATCACATGGAACAATTGATTTTGGAGCAAAGAAATATGAATTTATAGTCTATACATTTGATGACCTCAAAATGTTCGTTACAGTTGTTTCTGAGAGCACCTTTACTAATATGATCATCCTTATACATACATACCTTCCGATTTCCTTCAGAAATGTTATAGACTGGTAGATGTGAATTAAACCCAAACGACCAAGCCAGAGTCTATTAGCAAAGAGCGCATGACATATTGAAGTCCTGCATCTCCACTTTGATGGTTAGACAAGAGACTGACACACAAGTGGGTGGGGATGAAGTGACAAGAACTCACTAATGGATGAACAAATTGTTGTTCCTGTGCTTGTTCAAATACATCATTGGGCAGTGCAGTGTCTATCTGTGACCCAGACATAGCTCCTACTTCTGTGGTAGGTGTAGGAAGAAATGATGAGGATTCTATACCCACAGCTACCGTTGCCATTTCAATAGCAGGCTTGATCCCTCCCTCTTCTGAGTTTGAGGGTTTAACATCACTAGCTGTAGGAACTTTCGCAACCGATTCACCAATGAATTCCTTCGCAACGTCTGCCATAGTTTCTATCGCGCCAGTATTTTCTTGATGGTATCGTCATGACAACCGTCATAAAAGCGTTGGCGTGCCTCCCCCGCCCCTCTTGACTTGGTCACAACATATAATTTTCTGTTTTCATCCAGAAATAGATGCAAGCGGGCGCTAGCTGTAAAATTCAATAGTCTGTGCTGTGCTTTGAAAGTTTAGGCATAACGTACGGGTGTAAACAGCATGCTTCTCTTCTGCAAACTAGTCGAAACGTTGAGTAATAAAAATTGAAGTTGATCATTGAGAAGGTGACTTATGTTATTATGTTAACTGAGAGTTCATTGAGAGTATATATAATAGTAAAGGGGATGGGAACTGGTCGGTAAGAGACCGGAAAATGTGGATCAAAGTTTCAATCTAGTAACTTGGTCATATGGATGACGGGATGTCCCTATATAGCAACTTCAGAAGGCACCGGAGTAAGCCCCACAGACCTGGCATCAACCGTACTGAAGTTGGAAGTAGCTTGCCTGATTAAAAATCTTTCAAGTTTCCAAATCTAAAAGGGAAGTTTGGGAAATGCAAAGAAGAAAGGTTAAGAGCTGGCTTAGGTGGTCACTGACTAATAGATAGCTGCCAGAGCTGATTAATGTGAGAAGTAGACTTAGCTTATAGAATTGGATGATGCTTTTTGTTACCTTTGCACGAGGTCCTCGCATGAAAAAAAAGTTCCAACCAGGAACCACCTTTTATCGTAAGGATTTTCATTGGAAGGAGAGTATGCTGATTTCAAGAAGCACCAAGCCATTAAGAGGCAACCAGAGCTCCTCCATAGCAGATTCTTGGAGAGGTGTTATGAGCATAAGGAAGAAAAGCCAAATAATATATCTGTTTCTAATTTTAAAAAATGTTCTAAGAGGCCTTGGGGTAAGTCCAAGTCCAAAATGAGTGCCTCTAGATTATAGCACTTCAAATTATGAGGGAATTGTGTAATGAAGGACATTTGTGATAGCAGGTGAATGCATGGATAGCATGAGGTGGGAGGATGATGTAATCTTTGGTGAACACGCATGAATAGCGCGAACTTACAGATAACGAGTCAGCGGTGGACTCAGTTACATACATGAGTACAGTACAGATGATAGCCTAGTCGATCATGAAGACTTCATTAGACTTTACCAAGTCAATATTATTGAAACTGGGACTCTTGCTGACACTATCTGTAAGGGACATCTGGCAGGAGGAGTGGTATTGCTGGCTATTCATCAGGAATATATATAAATAAATAAATTCCCGATGAAGACTATATAGAGCATCTAGTCGAACCGTCAAGTGAATAAAAATTGAAGTTGATCAAGGTGATTTTAATATATATTACTCGTTGAATAAAAATTGAAGTTGATCATTGAGAAGGTGATTTTAATATATATTACTCTTTCCATTACCACTAGTACAATAATAATGATTCTAGCAAAAGTCCTCCCCCCCCCCCCCCCCGAGGTAGAAATAGTAGTACCCATGACAAACTACATAACATAATACACAAGGTGCACTCAGACATTTTGTATGTGCAACAATATCAACACTGAGAAATATGGAGAATAAATAGCAACTACCACACATACGTACACAAACAAATATTGTCATTGACATCACAACTCCTTCCCCTCCCCTGAACAACTATTTGCACAATGCTTGACACACTCAGAATCTGTGCTGACTTAGTTTGAACTGCCCCGCGTAAGGGGTTGGAGCACCGGGGGGCATCCTGGAAGCTGCACGGGGAACAGGCTGTTGGTATGCGGCCACGGGGAAGGGAAATGAAGCCGCCCGAGGCTGTGGCATCCCACCTTGCATCGGGTAAGGAGGGTTGGAAGTTGTGGGATCTGGGATGGGACCAAGAGGGGACGTGTGCTTGGGAGGGAGGGAGTATAAGGAGGAGGTGGAAGATATGTTGTTGGAGGCATTGGCAGAGGGAACATTGGTTCTTGGTAGTGGCGTGGGTCGGTAGTTGGCCATAAGCTCTTTCATCTTGTCTGCCTTGACCTTACGGAGCCAATACAAGGTCCTCAGCTGGATGAAAGATTTTGAAAAATCATCCAAGCTAAGGGATGAGTTGCCTTTCACAAAGTTGTCCGCAAATTCCTGTATTGGAGACAAGTGTGCACACAGATAAGTTTACATCATTATCACATACATCATGCAATACATAATAGTATTATGCAGTTGATACATAGCCTAGCAGTAGTCAATTATGACATCTCTGACAATACAAGGTGCTCTCTGCAGGCTGCTGATATATCTTTCTAAAGTATCTTATTTCACACAAGAGTAAGCTTCTTGGTCAAGAACTGACCATCTGTTTCATTGTTATAATGCGTAGCTACTGAACAAGCACAATTATTGCACATGTATGCAAGTGTGGGTGTGCTGATGATCTTTACTATTCTGCTTCACTAAACCAGGAAACAAATGAGTCAAAAAATTTGGTAATAACATTTACATGGTAATATAAATGGGTAGAGATGATTGACAGGGTGGTGTATTTGGAGTTTCAAAATGCCTTCGATTCAGTTCCATATACAAGTTATTTGAAATCTTATGGCATGATCGATCACATCAAAGGCTGCATCTCGGGTTCCCCTGCAAGTTGCAAGAAGACAGCCACTCTGAATGGAATATTCTCCACAAGGAAGTGGGCACAGTACCATTCTGTTTATATATACTCCACATAAATGACCTTTCAGACAGGTAACCAGTATATTGGTAAGGATCTTTACCAAAGGCACAAAGACAGTGGCCAATGAAGTAGTGGATCAGCAGAAACTCCAGGACAATCTAAACCGACTAGCTGAATCATCCTTCAAGTGGCAGCTCCATTTCAAGCCCACCAACAGCCATGTCATGCATATAGGTGCCGGACCAGGACCCGACGCACACTATGTAGGACGTTGATATTGGAGTGATCAATAAGGAGAAAGGCCTTGGACTCTCTCCGGATTGACAGTGAATTGAAGTTTCATAATCACATGCCAAAGGACTCCTCACAAGGCAAACAACAACAACCCTGGCTTCCCGGATGCCGAGATACTCCCCAGACTCGTTAACAGCACGGTGAGTCCACACCTAGAGTATGGACACACTATGTGGCACTCTCGTTATAAGATGGACAAGCAAACTATTGCAAAGAAGAGCTACAAGCAACCCTACAGGCCATGATGTATCAGTGCCTATACTAACACCCGAGTTGCAGAGAACTAGAGGCCACAAATTTAAGAAGTAGTTTAGGTTGGACATCTGTGAGAATTCATTGTGAGATTTCATTCAGCTTAAGGACAATAATCCCATAGAATAACCTATCCAAGTATGTGGTTCTGGAACCCAACCACAGCTGCATGTAGGGGTGGGGGGGGGGGGGGGTGGGGGGAAGGACACCGCCCCCCCCCTTGAGATCCTTGGGAACTTGTATTATTGTATAGAGGTAAAATAATGACAAATAACAACTGTAGACAAAGTTAAGTTGTTCAAGTTCCGTGATTTCCGGTTCCATACATCCACAATATGATAGAGCTCTGTAAGCTTTTCTGGCGACTCCAGGAAGATTTCATTGCATTCAGATAGAATGCGCAAACATGCTTTCATTTGCTTCATTTGCTTCATCTGCAAGTACAGTAGGAAGTCAGTTATCCGAACGTCAGGTATCCGCACACGTCGGTCAACCGAACGCTAAATGAAGCCACACTTACCACCCATTTAATCCTACCACCCATTTAATTAATTAATAAAATTAAAAATTTTTTTTAACCTTCCTTCAAAATTGTGCACTCGTGCTCATGCGTATAAACGTAGGCTGCTAGCTGTTGATGCCCAAATCATTTCGGGAGGAAGAGGAGGTGGAAACACCAGAAATTGACACTCTTCTCAATAACTTGGCCATTCCACCAGAAGAGAGAATCGGTTGGCCTTTGGCTGACGACAACGATGCAGGCTACCATGAACTGACAGAAGAGGAGATTGTGGCACTTGCTACAGAAGGTGACAAAAGTGATAGAGAAGAGGAAGAGGAAGAGGAGAGTCTTCCAGCTGTGTCCCATTCCCAAGCTTGCACTGCACTAGAGACAGTTCTAGCATATGTCCAGGAGCAGCCTGGAATCCCACTGAGCACAACTGTTGTGTCCCATTCCCAAGCTTGCACTGTACTAGAGACAGTTCTAGCATATGTCCAGGAGCAGCCTGGAATCCCACTGAGCACAACTGTAGTGCTAAATAATCTCCTAATTGAAACTGCAAAAAAAAGATTTGTAAATAAGAAACAAACAAAAGTTACAGATTACTTTACTCAAGCTGCAGACTAGATATTCTAAATGTTAGATTACATACAATATGCATCCACTTTTATTGATTATGTGTAGTAAAATGTCATAATATCCCGTATCGCTAAATTTATTTTGTGTGACCAGTTATCCGAACATTTCAGTTATCCGAACACCCTCGGTCCCAAGGTGTTCGGATAACTGACTTCCTACTGTAATCTGTATTCAGTTATGGTTGCTATCCTAACACCAATGATGTGGCAGAGGTGCTGACAAGCTATCAACACCTCAGCAATTGTCGGTTTCTGGTCTGAAAATACACCAGGGTGTTCCCAAACCAAAAGAGCCCCCTAGATTGAGATGTGCTATAGGCACACCATTGGAGCTTCACCTCCCCTGGAGTACCGGAGCAGTTGTTTTACCCCTCCCCCCCCACCCACCCCTGCCTGATTCAAATCCTAAATGCAGCCCGAACTCCTCTATAAACAGGCCAGATGAACTCCTAAGTGAAGAACAATACAGCTTAGCATGCTAGTATTATGTTAGTAATACTAGAGTACCTTCAGGCGCAGCTTAATAAACTCTGTGCATGAGATTTTGAAGATATGGCACATTAAACCAGCACGTGCCATATCTTGTTTATATTGTTGACAGTACCCATAATGCTATCCATGACTAACCCTGCGAGGCCAGTTACAATCGCCTGACTAGGTAACAGCTGTACAGAAGAACTCCACAAAGCAAACACTACATGTTTTATGAGGATCAGTAGCCTCACATAAACCATATATATATATATATATTGCACATGCACGGAGTGTGTTTAACATGTTGACAACCATTTACCAATTTTTGTGTTTCACTGAATCGGAAAACAAAGTCGTTGCTAGTCAGAAGATTTGGACTTATCTGGGACTAAAGCTGTTATGAAGGGACCAAATTTAGTTTGGTGGGTTTCCCCCAGTTTGATACCTTAGCAGGCACGCTTAATTTTTTTATTATTTTTTTAAGATAAAAATTGGTCAGTTTAGGATACTCAAAAGCTATCAAAGTGAGTTACTACGTTGTTTCTTCTGTCCACTATTTTAAAATGGGGTCAAAGGACTGCACCACCACACTCCTTGATATATTATGTATGTACATCACATGTTCCTTATAGATTCCCAACTGGTGCAAAATTCCAATTGCAAAATGATGGGCTACTGGTACTAATATAGAAATTTGCCTGTAAAATTACCGGTTGAGAGATGAGGTGTTTTTATTTTAAACAGTACTCCTGAAGATGGGGAGCACACTGTAAGGGTACGGTCATTTGCCAGTGCTTGTTGGCTGACAGTGTTGTTAGATTGAAGGAAGGCCAGATAGGAACTGACAAGAACTTCAGGTGAAGTAGTTAGCACTCTTGATATAGTTTGTGTTCGGTACGTTCTCCATCACCAGCTCATCTCTCCTCTTTTGAAAATATGCATCGGTTGTCTTTCCCATATATACCAAATATGCAGCCAATATTATTCTTGCACTCGCTGTCTGGAGGTCATGCTTGCCAAACCGAAGCTGAGTGTCTATCAGGACAATTTGTGTCGTTTTTCAGGATATTTCACATTACACAATTTATTATACCAAATATTGATAGCTAATAGTTCTGAGGAGGCAAATGTTCGTGACAATTATTATTAGTCAGTAGCTATTCTTCTAGTCTTCCCATTGTAGCAGACTCTGCTGCTTGCAGGAGCTCTGGTGTCATAAGATGCTCAGTCTCGAAGCGTTGACAACCTATGTTGATCTTGCGTGAAAGCAAATCAGCAAAAGTGGCTGGAGATAGGTGTCCTGTGTTCAGTTTCAATCTTGCGAACCATAATTAACAGTATCTCTGGGTCAGCATTTGTGTGTGGCAGAACCAGTACAGTTTTAGCTGAGGTATCAAATCCAACTTGAGAAGAACCAGAAATAGCCTTAACTTTACTTCTCCCACTGCTTCCCAAAAGTGAGTGGTCAATTGCTGCTTCTTCTGAAGCATCAAAATTTGGAAGCTCATTGTCATTGCAGACCTTGAAATCCCTAAACTGTAGTGAAATGGCATCACTCTCATCAGTTAACTGAAGCATTAAGTAGCAAGGTTAACAACACACTGGATGGATGAGCGGTGCACATTTAGTCCATTATTGGAGTTGAGGATGTTTAAGACTTCAAATGGAAACTTGTCCATCAGCACTCTTCTCGTAAAATGCTCTAACAGAGGCATAGAATCGACTCTCAATACTTGTACCCACACACAAAATCATCCCAGCATCTTGCTCCCTAAGAAACAGTCTTGTTGCAGTGACACTGCCCACCTCAGGGTTGTACACTGAATTGGATTTTTTGGGGGCATTCATTTCAGTGTTGTTGGCAGCACTAGCAAGCACATTAAGCTCGACGAAATTAAACATGCACCTCATAAGCAATGAATGAACAACTGTCTGATTGCAGTGACCCAATGCGGCTGGCACGAGTCTGGAATGCACCCGAGAAGGCATTCAATGGCTTCAGTGCAACAAAAAAAAAGCACAAAATGGAAAATCAGCTTAAGTCTCAAAATCTTCAAGACACCTAGCTATTCTTTGCACCGGCTCACTTCCGTCAACTTCAGCCTCACGATCAAAGTAGGCTAAAAGAGCTGGCCACTGATGCATAAGGCGTACAAGGTAACGTTCTAGACCAGGGGTCGGCAACCCGAGGCACGCGTGCCACCATTGGCACGTGGCAGCATAATCATTGGCACGCGGAAGCATAATCTTTAAAAAAAATTAAAAAAATTTTAAAATTATTATTAAAAATAAAAAATAAATAAAAAAATTAATTTATTTTTTATTTTTTTATTTTAATAACCATTGGCACGCTACCGATAATCCCGTACGAGAGGATTTTTTCTTGTTAATAGTGCAGCGGTAGAGTTCGGTAGGTCTATATGTCATGATGGCTAGCTAAGAAAGCTAAAGTAAAGGAAGTTCAGCCCTTGTGGACAGAAGAGTACGGTTTTGTTTGTCAGAAGGACCGTGCTGTGTGTGCTTTATGTTTGGAAAATGTTGTTTGCCGAACGTCAAGTGTTAAGCGCCATTTTGAGACCAAGCATAAGGAAACTTTCAAAGATCAGGCGGACAAGGCAGAATCCATCAAACGTGCCGTGTCCAGGTATGGGAAGCAAGCCAGCACCCTCAAAGTATTCGCCACTACTAAAAACCATGCGACTGAAGCAAGCTATCGCATAGCTCATTGCATTGCAAAACGTGGAAAGTCATTCACTGATGGTGAATATATCAAGGAGGCTTTTCTCTGTAGCTCAGAGGTTCTGTTTGAAGGCCTACCAAACAAAGAGACAATCAAATCAAGGATAAAATGTATCCCCATGTCAGCTAGAAGTGTTGAGCGACGCATTGAAGAAATGGCAGAAAATGTCAGAGCACAGCAAACAGCTGGGTTAAAAGATGCTGCGGTGTTTAGCATTGCACTTGATGAGAGCATGGATGTCAACGACATACCACGTTTGGCAGTCATAGCAAGATACTGTGATTCGACTGTGAGAGAGGAGCTTTGCTCCTTAAAGCCAATGACTGACACAACAAAAGGTGAGGACATAGCCAAGGTGTTTATGGAACACTTTGAGGAGAGAGGGATTGATATCAGGAAGATTTTTGCAGTGACAACAGACGGGGCACCCGCCATGGTCGGGAAACAGAAGGGAGCGGTCAAATTAGTTGAGGAAGAAGTTGGTCACCCCATCATGAAACTCCACTGCATAATACACCAAGAAAACCTCTGTGCAAAGATGTCAAACTCAGAGCTTAATGAGGTTATGGCTACGGTGGCAAAGATTGTTAACTTCATAGTTAAGAGATCTGCTCTGACACACCGACAGTTCCAGGCCCTACTCGAGGAAATGGAATGTGCATACAAAGATCTCCCTCTCCACTCAGCGGTTAGGTGGCTAAGCTGTGGAAAAGTTTTGGAGAGGTTTGTTGGCTGCTTTGATGCCATCAAGGCCTTCCTGGCTGAAGACTACCCTGAACTTGAGGACGAGAAGTGGGTTGTGAAACTGATGTTTCTCACGGATATTACAGGACACCTCAACGAGCTCAATCTCCAACTGCAAGGTGCAGGGCACACTGTTTTGGACATGTGACACATGGACAGCTTTTGTCGGCAAGCTAGCAATCTTTTCAAATGATGTTGCTACTTCCACTTTCCGCTACTTCAGACACGTAAGGGAGCTGTCCTCGCAGCGCAGCATCAGCACCGCTGAAATATGCAAATACATGAGCGAGCTTGAGTCGGAGTTCACAAGACGATTTGGGGACTTTAAGAAGTATGGACCCATGTTCTCTTTCTTGATCAAGCCAGACAGCTTTGATGGACACGAATTGGATTTATCTCTGATAGACTGGTTGGATACACAGGACATAGAAATGCAGCTGATCGAGCTGAAGAGTTCAACACTGTGGGTGACCAAGTTCGCAGAGCTATGGAAACAACTAGAAACTACGGCAGTGAAAGATCACGGAACCTGCATCTTCACCTGCTGGACATCTGTACCGAAGAAGTTCAGCTGTCTCCAGAATGTTGCACTGGCTTTGCTGACAGTCTTCGGGTCAACGTACCTCTGTGAGCAGATCTTGTCGCACATGAAGGACGTGCTCAGCCCCTCTCGCAGTCGTTTGACAACTGACCACTCCGAAGCATGTGTGCAACTTAAAGTGACTAACTACAGGCCCCAGATAACGGAGCTCAGCAACGCAAAACAGGGCCAGGGATCACACTGACCGGTAGGCAGCTGTTTATTTTCCTACATATGTGTTTGGATGTGAACTTGAACTTGCAAAGTAGCTGTTTGTCTCCAGCTCTTTTCTTTCCCCAACACAGATGTGGATGTTTGAGGATGGCAGCATTCTTGTATAGTAGGCCTACTAATATTTCTGGTTGATACAACAAACAAGACGAGTGTGGTTAATGTTGGTGTTGTTAAAAAAATTATCATTAAAAAGACCTGATTATGAGAGAAAAATGTGTCTTTAAAATGTTGTTGCTATGCATGTATTGTAGCCTATAGGTATTTTATTGTTATGGCACACTAATTAACAGGATCATTTCAAACTGGCACTTCATGTCAAAAAGGTTGCTGACCCCTGTTCTAGACGAAGCCATCCGGTTAATGCTTTAGAAACCTTACAGGCATAACCTCATCAAAATCTGCCTAAACATACGCAAATTCACTCCATCTTTTTGATGAGTGTTAAAAATATATATATATATACTGATATATATATATTGATATATATATATTGATATATATATATATATATATATATATATCAATAAGCAAATTACCTACTGATAATGGCAGTGTCTTCAAAACAGCAGCAGCACACAGAGCGGCCAAGATACATAAACAACCTAGACTGAAAGCTTTAGGCTGCCTCAATAGCTCAAAACACTGTTTCTCTTCCCTGCCATTACACTTGCTGTGTCGGAGGCCACAGCTTGTAATATTTTTCCAAGGTCTACTACGTTTATCTAGGCAAGGCCTGTAAAGAGAGCTTCCGCTATACTTACATTCCAAGAAGTGTGTTACTGCTTGCCTAGCAGAAAGTTTCATTGTATTTGATATGAACAGTTAGAAGTCTGGACAAAAGCAGTACTTTTCAGGACATCAGGACAGATCCCTAAAAATCAGTACCGTCCTGACGAAATCAGGACACTTGGCAACTTTGGGAGGAGGGACAGTAACAAGTGGTAGTACGCACAGGAATTGTGTTTATGCCTTGCCAAGCTTGCGATAGTTTCTTCACCCTCATGACAAATGTCGAGGAATTGAGTAGCTATCGTAATGAAACTCCAGCATCCTTGCCCTGGCAGCTATTAACCATGTGAGTAGCTATGTGATAATGAAACTCGATCCTAGCCCCGACAGCTATTAACCATGTGAGTAGCTATGTGATAATGAAACTCCAGCATCCTTGCCCTGTACAGCTATTAATCATGTGAGTAGCTATGTGATATGAAACTCCAGCATCCTTGCCCTGGCAGGTATTAACCATGTGAGTAGCTATGTGATATGAAACTCCAGCATCCTTACCCTGGCAGCTATTAACCATGTGAGTAGCTATGTGATAATGAAACTCGATCCTAGCCCCGACAGCTATTAACCATGTGAGTAGCTATGTGATCATGAAACTCCAGCATCCTTGCCCTGTACAGCTATTAACCATGTGAGTAGCTATGTGATATGAAACTCCAGCATCCTTGCCCTGGCAGGTATTAACCATGTGAGTAGCTATGTGATATGAAACTCCAGCATCCTTACCCTGGCAGCTATTAACCATGTGAGTAGCTATGTGATATGAAACTCCAGCATCCTTGCCCTGGCAGCTATTAACCATGTGAGTAGCTATGTGACATGAAACTCCAGCATCCTTGCCCTGGCAGCTATTAACCATGTGAGTAGCTATGTGATATGAAACTCCAGCATCCTTGCCCTGGCAGCTATTAACCATGTGAGTAGCTATGTGATCATGAAACTCCAGCATCCTTGCCCTGTACAGCTATTAACCATGTGAGTAGCTATGTGATAATGAAACTCCAGCATCCTTGCCCTGTACAGCTATTAACCATGTGAGTAATGAAACTCCAGCATCCTTGCCCTGACAGCTATTAACCCTTTCACTGGCATAAGCGACTTAAGTCGCAAAAACTGATTAACCACGACGAAAAAATTAACTTTAAAAATTGCACAAGTATGCCTAAAGCATGCCTCTAATATACCCCTGAATAAATATACCCCTGAATATCTGGAAAATACGGCATTAGGAAAGGGAAGTAAACGTGCCAGCAAACATCACTTCCGGTTCATTCCTTCCGGTTCATTCTCGGTCTCGAAGAAGAAATGGCGACCCGCTTTAGTAGAGACGAAGCGTTAGACTTCCTATTTGAGGATGACTTTGGCCTGTCCGAGATCGACGTTAGTGAAGAAGAGGAAGAAGGTGCCTGTGCTTACCTGGGAAGTGGCGTAGTTGATGGTGATGCTATGGCAGCTATAACAGAAGCTGTTGGCACCGACCATGAAGCAAGTTTTCAAAGTATAGGACGCCCTACTCTGCCAAGCGAAGCTTCAGACGATAGCAATGATCATGAAGACTTCCCCCAAGGTAAGAATAGATAAGAGTTATATAGTAAGGCCTAGCATAATAATAAGAACTATTTCTCCTGGGAAGGTAGTTTCACTCATGGACCTGGAGGAGGATGAGGAAGCAGCAGAGGAGAAGACAGGGTTGGAGAAGAGGTTATTATTTATATATATATATATTTTTTATAATGTAGCACTATGTTTTGTCTGAGTTATGCTGAACATGCAGACCTTCACAGTGCCAAGCATTGCCCTTTTATCTATATTTATGTTATGCACTTTGCACATACTTTTATTTATTTTTCAGTACTATGGACCCTAGCCCTTACTTCCTCTTTGTTATGATATTCACATATTTGTGGTTTGTTATAGTTGACCAAAAACTGTTGTTGACAAATAGTTGTTGCTGACCAAAAGTTGACTAGCTAACATTGCTGATTTCTATGAAACCGAGCTGAAATGGCCTTTTTCAACTTATAATGATATTCACATCTTTGTGGTTTGTTATAATCAACCAAAAAATTGTTGTTGACAAACAGTTGTTGTTGTTGACCAAAAGTTGACCGGCTAACATTGCTGGTTTCATGTGTAATATGAATATAAACCCGATATAAACCCTTTTATTTTACTTCCTGTCTCTTATAACTTCCTGTCTCTTATAACAATATTCACATTTCTGTGGTTTGTTGCTAAGCAACTAAAATTTACCATAACGTCCCTTCATGCATCAGCTATCACCTGATATTTAGTTGTTGGGTACTTGTCTTCATGGTCGTCTATAATAATAAAAAATGTGAAATTGTGTCAATTTTTGTAAAAAGTCCTCCGTAAATCTGCCAGTGAAAGGATTAACCATGTAAGTAGCTATGTGATAATGAAACTCGAGCTGTACACAGCTACTAACCATGTGAGTAGCTATGTGATAATGAAACTCGAGCATCCTTGCCCTGACAGCTGCTATTAACCATGTGAGTAGCTATGTGATGCTATGTGATAATGAAACTCCAGCATCCTTGCCCTGACAGCTATTAACCATGTGAGTAGCTATGTGATAATGAAACTCGAGCATCCTAGCCCTGACAGCTATTAACCATGTGAGTAGCTATGTGATAATGAAACTCCAGCATCCTTACCCTGACAGCTATTAACCATGTGAGTAGCTATGTGATAATGAAACTCCAGCATCCTTGCCCTGGCAGCTATTAACCATGTGAGTAGCTATGTGATAATGAAACTCCAGCATCCTTACCCTGACAGCTATTAACCATGTGAGTAGCTATGTGATAATGAAACTCCAGCATCCTTGCCCTGACAGCTATTAACCATGTGAGTAGCTATGTGATAATGAAACTCCAGCATCCTTGCCCTGACAGCTATTAACCATGTGAGTAGCTATCGTAATGAAACTCCAGCATCCTTGCCCTGACAGCTATTAACCATGTGAGTAGCTATGTGATAATGAAACTCGAGCATCCTAGCCCTGACAGCTATTAACCATGTGAGTAGCTATGTGATAATGAAACTCCAGCATCCTTACCCTGACAGCTATTAACCATGTGAGTAGCTATGTGATAATGAAACTCCAGCATCCTTGCCCTGACAGCTATTAACCATGTGAGTAGCTATGTGATAATGAAACTCCAGCATCCTTGCCCTGACAGCTATTAACCATGTGAGTAGCTATCGGCTATCGTAATGAAACTCCAGCATCCTTGCCCTGACAGCTATTAACCATGTGAGTAGCTATGTGATAATGAAACTCGAGCATCCTAGCCCTGACAGCTATTAACCATGTGAGTAGCTATGTGATAATCAACCATGTGAGTAGCTATGTGATAATGAAACTCCAGCATCCTTGCCCTGATAGCTGTAGCCCGTTTTCATTCCCGGGCAGCGAGTTCTCTCTCTTCTATCTTTGCAAATTTGAAGCCATTAAAAAGCAACAACAAACTGTTCTCTTCACCATGAGTCCAGTTTACGTAACCCCGTCTTGGTGGGTGACCTGCTTATGCATGTGAAGACATGCATAGCCGCAGATGGCCAGATGTGGCCGTGCGTGGCAATACCAAGTTTACCATCCAACTCACAGCGCAGGCCTCGCTTTGCTAGCCAATCAGATGCATAATTTAAACCATATCACGGACCCACGCAACCTAACTATAATGACCGGCTTCACACTTCACACGGACGCTTCTTATAAGGACAAAAATTCATGCATGTGAATTGATACAACCAGTTGTGAATTCCACCACGACAACCCAGTATACAGAAGCATAGCTCATTATATAGTTCAAGTATCACACCCACCCCACAACGTACAAACAACCTCAGATTCCTGCTCCGTTCTTCTCGATGCCATGGAGAGCTCCTTCTGAATTGCCAGGTGGTTCTTTTTGCTCTCAAAAACCTCTACACAGAAGAAATGGGAAATGCAAAAATGTCGTATGGTAACCTGAGCATGTATCACCATCTGATTATAAAATAAATAATGAATGAATGAATATAATACATAAAACATATACAACTCGTTCAAGAGACATAGTGGGGGGGGGGGGGGGGTGGGTGGGCACCTTTCTTGAAATCGCACCTGCCCTCCATCCAAACGGCTTAACTCTCTGGCCCCAGTAATTGTTTTGTGACGAAGCAACAGCAAGAGTCAAGAGTGCCTTCTTCATGGCTTGATGGTTCTATCAGGTAAGAACTGTTGCTTTACTAGCTATCCTAGCAACAATAAACACTAACAAAACATTTGCAACGATTACAAAAACCTTCTCAATAATCAACTTGAAATTGTCTTCTCTCGACATTTCGAATAGATGCTCTAGCCTTCATCAATGGTAACTATTATTCCTGATGAAGGCTAGAGCATCTAGTCGAAACGTCGAGAGAATACAATTTCAAGTTGATTATTGATATTATGTCAACTGAGAGTTCATTGAGAATTTGCAATGATTTTTCCCCCTGCTTATCTAGCTTGCAGCATTTAAGCCAAAGATTGCTGCAGTCATTTTAAAAAGCATCCAATGTACTACATGCAACTAGTGTTCGGTCTTCTAAGCTTACCTACATTAGGCAATGCATTATTTTAAGAGTCCTTCTAATAAATCATTCGCTGCCTTTATCCATAGCTAGCTTACCAGGTTACCCACTTTCCCCCCTTTTTTTTGGCTTTTTGATGACAACAGCCATGCTTGCGCTGAAAACCTCTCCATTTCAGCAACAGCTGTATGTTTGTGGTAAGGTAGGGTTTAGTGCAGCATCAGCTAACAGCTCATGCTAGATTTTACCGTTGGAGCTCTAGAAGAGCCTTTTGGTAATGGTTGTCAGATTGACTTGTTTGTGCGGACATACCCACTATAGTCGGAAACGAGAAATATGCAGTGTAGATTTATCTGCTAATATTTTTTTTATCACATTATCATACAGCTCCTCTCCTTCCTTTTTTGCTCTAGCTAAAACCCTGGATCCAATGTGTTGTGCCCGGTGGAAATTGGCACAGACTATGACAATTAATCCATGACATGAAAATAGAAAGTGACTCTTATTTGAAATATTAAGTTGGTAACACACAAGCCCTAGCTAGGGCTTCTGGCTAGAGTTAAGGCTCATGGCTAGAGTGAGCTTCGACAACCGTAACTATTGGACTTGGCCATCTGCCAAAGAGTGAGGGCACGAAAAGTCATTGAGGCTCCTCCTTCGCAGAGCAGCAATGACCAAGGTAGCCTTAACAGAAGAGGAAGCAGTGGCAGCCAGCTTGTGCCAAATTAGTGTTCTGATTGCAGAGTCAACCAATAGTAATTGAAAACCTAGACAATCAGATATCAGCATTGACACTTTGTTAATAACTGAGCATATGAAATCATTGGACATTTGACTTACATGTAACTGGTTCATTTTTTTTGTATTTCCAGGAATAATCATTTCAAATTTTGTAAATCATTAGCATGTGTAAAAAGCTGCAGTTTGGTATGAGAATCAGCTCTGTTGGATAAGGAAATGAAAGCTATAGCACTACGTTGCTTATCCACAACAGAAACTTACAGAAAGGAAATCTGTTCTCAAGAGTGAAGGGATTCAGAGCATTTCTCAGAAAGCAAAGGTGCCTGTGCATTTTTCTTCAGCAAGTCTATGACAGCAGTTGTAATTGGCCATTTTTCTCTTTTCTTGTCAAGCCGGAAGTCAAGTGTTCCGAGTATTTCATTATTACACAGCAGCAGCAGTCTACTACTGGGCATGTGCGTTTGTCGCGTCACACTAGCGATGAAATAAACCTCGCAAAGCAAATAATCAGCCTACCAAAGTCAGTCAAAATCATATACTGTCTATAGTTGAGAAGGAGTGTTTTTGTGTGTCCTTTTCTTGCTCATCAGCTACCTACAGATATGCAGGAGAGGCAGAACTAGCAAAGGTTGTGACTACACAAACCTCAGAAGTGCAGATGCAGGATGTATAAACATAGCAACAGTTCTCTAGGTATGTAGTTCGTCTAGCTAGCTAGTTTGGCCGCAGGCCGCAGATAGCATACAGCTAGCTCCAACCTGCAGCATCACAAAGATGCGAGTGAATGAAATTCTTTTCTTTTCAATACATTCTCGCATAGTTATTTGTTTATCGACTCAAACCACCTATCAAGGTGGACCAGATTAATGTGCATTATTCTAATTCTAATTCAGTGTAGATGCAACCGATGCATATTAATGCACACTGACTTGTGCAGTGTGGACAAGTCAGGTGGAGTGTTTTAATTAGGCACTAAAACATGAATATATGGTCAAGCTTAAATACTCTATTGTAAAGTAGGACTTCCTCTAGCCACTGGTACTAATTTCAACCTTTCCAATCGCGGGCCAGAACTGCAGAGAGGCATGCCAGGTTTTGAGGTCCCCAACTTTGACTGCATGTAACTTTGGCATGGTTGTACCTATGCAATAGTTTTTAGTATCAAAAGAGAGCACACAGAGAGAGCTAGCAAGTTCATAGAGTGAAGTGTGCAGAATCTATGAAGCTCTAAAATTGTAACTACAACTCAATTTGTAAAAATGGTACCCCCCCCCAGCATTCAGTTTATTTAAAAAATAATATGATGTCCGAGTTTGCACATAAGAGTTTAAAATGGAACATTTATTGCAAACACATACACAAAAGGGGTAGTAGATGTGTAACCTTGCATCACTCTAAAGGCTGGTGTAGATGTGTAACCTTGCATCACTCTAAAGGCTGGTGTAGATGTGTAACCTTGCATCACTCTAAAGGCTGGTGTAGATGTGTAACCTTGCATCACTCTAAAGGCTGGTGTAGATGTGTAACCTTGCATCACTCTAAAGGCTGGTGTAGATGTGTAACCTTGCATCACTCTAAAGGCTGGTGTAGATGTGTAACCTTGCATCACTCTAAAGGCTGGTGTAGATGTGTAACCTTGCATCACTCTAAAGGCTGGTGTAGATGTGTAACCTTGCATCACTCTAAAGGCTGGTGTAGATGTGTAACCTTGCATCACTCTAAAGGCTGGTGTAGATGTGTAACCTTGCATCACTCTAAAGGCTGGTGTAGATGTGTAACCTTGCATCACTCTAAAGGCTGGTGTAGATGTGTAACCTTGCATCACTCTAAAGGCTGGTTCACAACACAACACTGGTCAAGCGTTGCATTACATGTAGTCAATTGCCCTTTGACCTTGAATCACCGCTCAACAAAGACGGACACTGATTGGTCTGACGCTGCGTTTCAGACACTGGATTAGAACTTTTTTCTAATCCAGCGTTTGAAACGCAGCGTCAGACCAATCAGAACATCGTGTGTCTGCGGTGGCTCGAGTCAAAGGTCAATTGACAAACCACAATGCAATGCAACGCTCGACCAGCGTCGTGTTGCGAACCAGCCTTGATGCACATGTTCCACGCTTCCCAACTGAACCTGCCTCAACCCAGTGTGGGGTTGATATATAGTGTGTCCCCCCATAGAGCTATGTATATATCAACCTGCCTCAATCCAGTGTGGGGTTGATATATAGTGTGTCCCCCCATTGAGCTATGTATATATCAACCTGCCTCAACCCAGTGTGGGGTTGATATATAGTGTGTCCCCCCCCATAGAGCTATGTATATATCAACCTGCCTCAACCCAGTGTGGGGTTGATATATAGTGTGTCCCCCCATAGAGCTATATATATATCAACCTGCCTCAACCCAATGTGGGGTTGATATATAGTGTGTCCCCCCATTGAGCTATGTATATATCAACCTGCCTCAATCCAGTGTGGGGTTGATATATAGTGTGTCCCCCCCCATAGAGCTATATATCAACCTGCCTCAACCCAGTGTGGGGTTGATATATAGTGTCCCCCCATAGAGCTATATATATATCAACCTGCCTCAACCCAGTGTGGGGTTGATATATAGTGTGTCCTCCCATAGAGCTATATATCAACCTGCCTCAACCCAGTGTGGGGTTGATATATAGTGTGTCCCCATAGAGCTATATATATATCAACCTGCCTCAACCCAGTGTGGGGTTGATATATAGTGTGTCCTCCCATAGAGCTATATATCAACCTGCCTCAACCCAATGTGGGGTTGATATATAGTGTGTCCCCCCATAGAGCTATATATCAACCTGCCTCAACCCAGTGTGGGGTTGATATATAGTGTGTCCCCCCATAGAGCTATATATCAACCTGCCTCAACCCAGTGTGGGGTTGATATATAGTGTGTCCCCATAGAGCTATATATATATATCAACCTGCCTCAACCCAATGTGGGGTTGATATATAGTGTGTCCCCCCATAGAGCTATATATATATCAACCTGCATCAACCCAGTATGGGGTTGATATATAGTGTCCCCCCATAGAGCTATATATATATCAACCTGCCTCAACCCAGTGTGGGGTTGATATATAGTGTGTCCCCCCATAGAGCTATATATCAACCTGCCTCAACCCAGTGTGGGGTTGATATATAGTGTGTCCCCCCACAGAGCTACATATGTATATATCAACCTGCCTCAATCCAGTGTATATAGTGTGTCCCCCCATAGAGCTATATATATATCAACCTGCCTCAACCCAGTGTGGAGTTGATATATAGTGTGTCCCCCCATAGAGCTATATATCAACCTGCCTCAACCCAGTGTGGGGTTGATATATAGTGTGTCCTCCCATAGAGCTATATATCAACCTGCCTCAACCCAGTGTGGGGTTGATATATAGTGGGTCCCCCATAGAGCTATATATATATCAACCTGCCTCAACCCAGTGTGGGGTTGATATATAGTGTGTCCCCCCATAGAGCTATATATATATCAACCTGCCTCAACCCAATGTGGGGTTGATATATAGTGTCCCCCCATAGAACTATATATATATCAACCTGCCTCAACCCAGTGTGGGGTTGATATATAGTGTGTCCCCCCATAGAGCTATATATCAACCTGCCTCAACCCAGTGTGGGGTTGATATATAGTGTGTCCCCCCATAGAGCTATATATATATCAACCTGCCTCAACCCAATGTGGGGTTGATATATAGTGTCCCCCCATAGAACTATATATATATCAACCTGCCTCAACCCAGTGTGGGGTTGATATATAGTGTCCCCCCATAGAGCTATATATATATCAACCTGCCTCAACCCAGTGTGGGGTTGATATATAGTGTGTCCCCCTATAGAGCTATATACAGTATCAACCTGCCTCAACACAGTGTGGGGTTGATATATAGTGTGTCCTCCCATAGAGCTATATATCAACCTGCCTCAACCCAGTGTGGGGTTGATATATAGTGTCCCCCCATAGAACTATATATATATCAACCTGCCTCAACCCAGTGTGGGGTTGATATATAGTGTCCCCCCATAGAGCTATATATATATCAACCTGCCTCAACCCAGTGTGGAGTTGATATATAGTGTGTCCCCCCATAGAGCTATATATCAACCTGCCTCAACCCAATGTGGGGTCGATATAATTATAGTGTGTCCCCCCATAGAGCTATATATATATCAACCTGCCTCAACCCAGCATGGGGTTGATACAGCGTATCCCCCCATAGAGCTACTATATCAACCTGCTTCAACCCAGCATGGGGTTGATCAGCGTGTCCCCCCATAGAGCTACTATATCAACCTGCCTCAACCCAGCATGGGGTTGATACAGCGTGTCCCCCCATAGAGCAACCTGCCTCAACCCAGCATGAGGTTGATCAGCGTGTCCCCCCATAGAGCTACTATATCAACCTGCCTCAACCCAGCATGGGGTTGATACAGCGTGTCCCCCCATAGAGCTACTATACTATATCAACCTGCCTCAACCCAGCATGGGGTTGATACAGCATGTCCCCCCATAGAGCCATATAAACCTGCCTCAACCCAGTGTGGTGTCGATACAGTGACTGCTGATGCTCACACAACTGATCCTGAACACAACCTGCACTCACTCAGTTTCGTGAAGTTTGTGTCGTACTGCTCCTGTAATACACGCAATTGCACACACTTCTCCACCAACCGTGTCTTCAGCTCCTCCAGCTTGGGCTCCAGCTCCATGTTCTTGACAGCAAGATCACGATTGCTCTCTCTGATCTTCTGTATTCTCTCGCGCGCCACCTTCACCTGCGGGGACAACAACAGCAGGTGTGACGTCCCTAGCGTCCTACAAAGTGTACCATTACAGCAGGATATTTATGAGGTGTTTTAATATTCACAGTCAGAATCAAATCTGTGGATAGGTACGAAGAAGAGCAGAAGTGGCTTACGCTACACAGCCCACGGATGTTTCCGCCACGAATCCTTGTTTAGTCACCACCTGCAAATATTTAACCCCTAGAAATATCCCGGTAGAGGGTGTATGATCCCGCACGCAAGTGGAGTAAGCACTTCCACGATGCTCACCCACACCAAAAACCCTGATGTCGACTCAGCAAAGGTGTGTGAATATATAGGCATGCTCAAATAGAACTATATAGCTAATAGAACTATGTAGCTAAGCCATCTAGCTCGTCTTGAAAACCAGTCCCTTTTCTCCACAGCATTGGATGTATGTACTGCATTAAGAGGATCTTGGCACTCTGATACCAACTGTGAATGCTCAGGGAGTGTAACATGTCACACACTCAAGACAATGAAGTATTGAGCCACTAGGAAGATGTCAAGCTAGCAAGTAGAGAAAGAGCTGTTCAGTTTGTCTATGCCTCCTGGAGCTAATGGGGCTCAGCTGAAGCTGCTAGCAGGGTAGCTAGCAGGATGCATAGAGTGTCCCCCAGCCTTGCCATAACTTTCCTAACGTAAAGGAAGACTGGCAAAGTCCTTTGTCTGGCTTGCTTGTCACAGTGAAAGTAGATCAACTCTAGCTTGGAAGTTTCAGGTTAGCTTCTATGCAAGTCCAGTACTCTAGGGAGCTTCGGGTTAGCTGCTATGCAAGTCCAGTACTCTTGGAAGTTTCAGGTTAACCTCTATGCAAGTCCAGTACTCTAGGGAGCTTCGGGTTAGCTGCTATGCAAGTCCAGTATTCTAGAAAGTTTCAGCTTAGCAAGTCCAGTACTCTAGGAAGTTTCAGGTTAGCTGCTATGCAAGTCCAGTACTCTTGGAAGTTTCAGGTTAGCTGCTATGCAAGTCCAGTGCTCTAGGAAGTTTCAGGTTAGCCTCTATGCAAGTCCAGTACTCTAGGAAGTTTCAGGTTAGCTGCTATGCAAGTCCAGTACTCTTGGAAGTTTCAGGTTAGCTGCTATGCAAGTCCAGTACTCTTGGAAGTTTCAGGTTAGCTGCTATGCAAGTCCAGTACACACTTGGAAGTTTCAGGTTAGCCTCTATGCAAGTCCAGTACACACTTGGAAGTTTCAGGTTAGCCTCTATGCAAGTCCAGTACTCTAGGAAGTTTCAGGTTAGCTGCTATGCAAGTCCAGTACTCTAGGAAGTTTCAGGTTAGCTGCTATGCAAGCCCAGTACCCTTGGAAGTTTCAGGTTAGCCTCTATGCAAGTCCAGTACTCTTGGAAGTTTCAGGTTAGCTGCTATGCAAGTCCAGTACACACTTGGAAGTTTCAGGTAAGCCTCTATGCAAGTCCAGTACTCTAGGAAGTTTCAGGTTAGCTGCTATGCAAGTCCAGTACTCTTGGAAGTTTCAGGTTAGCTGCTATGCAAGTCCAGTACTCTAGTATGCAAGTCCAGTACTCTAGGAAGTTTCAGGTTAGCCTCTATGCAAGTCCAGTACTCTAGGAAGTTTCAGGTTAGCTGCTATGCAAGCCCAGTACCCTTGGAAGTTTCAGGTTAGCCTCTATGCAAGTCCAGTACTCTTGGAAGTTTCAGGTTAGCTGCTATGCAAGTCCAGTACTCTTGGAAGTTTCAGGTTAGCTGCTATGCAAGTCCAGTACACACTTGGAAGTTTCAGGTTAGCCTCTATGCAAGTCCAGTACTCTAGGAAGTTTCAGGTTAGCTGCTATGCAAGTCCAGTACTCTTGGAAGTTTCAGGTTAGCTGCTATGCAAGTCCAGTACTCTTGGAAGTTTCAGGTTAGCCTCTATGCAAGTCCAGTACTCTAGTATGCAAGTCCAGTACTCTAGGAAGTTTCAGGTTAGCCTCTATGCAAGTCCAGTACTGTAGTATGCAAGTCCAGTACACACTTGGAAGTTTCAGGTTAGCCTCTATGCAAGTCCAGTACTCTAGTATGCAAGTCCAGTACTCTCAGGTTAGCCTCTATGCAAGTCCAGTACTTGTTGCAACCTTTCCTAGGTCATCCAAGGATCCCCAGGATGCTTAGCATCACCTGGAATATCCCAGGTAAAGATAACTTAAAGATCAGCACATGGCTAGTGCTAGGGCTAGGGCTATTCTAGGGATGGTTAGACTATGAGCATTCTAGGGCTAAGGCTATCACAGAGTATAGTTATCATGGGATGCGATATCCATGTTGTATAGTCAGTCTCAACAGCAGATGAACAGTCCCAAGTATCGCTGGGTGCCATAGGAAAGGGAAAAGTTGTGGCAATTCAGGACATCCCTCAATTCAGGACATCCCTTCACTCCACGCTAGATTATCCCTCACCTCCCTATTCTGGAGCTGACGCTTGCCCTCACTTTTCTTTGGGGTGGGGGAAGGAAATAGTCTGGTGTCTCTGGTACATTACAACTACAACTTGTTGCATCACCAGTCATTAAATCACAGAAAGAGTGCGTATAGGAGGATTTTGTAATAACACATGTACTGTATATAACATGGGAAACATACATAGTATCATATAACATCTCCCATAAAAGTAAAAATATAGCACACTACTACAGATGATGCAACTGTTAATTACTACACTCTACACTCTTGTCCCCCACAAAGAGTAAGTTAAATGATCCCCCCCCCCCACTCAATGACATGCATTGACTAAGTAGTCTCCTCATCATGTACTTAACTTAAAGTTGGTGTATGTAGGGTAGGGTACATGGAATTATGTTTAAAGTGTCCCAAGCCTTGAAAACAGGGGCAGGCTAAGCCAAATGCAATATGCCTTGAGGCTTTACTTAGAAGTACTGGAATTAGCATTACCAGTGCTGAAATCATGTGAGCTAATGGTTTCATCACGGCATGGTCACAATTAAAGCGTAAAACAACCCCATACTTAAGTATCTAGCTCCTCACATCCTCCAGATTCAGTCCCTCGAAGTATTCAAAGAAGGTGGCTTCGTCTTGTTTTATCAATTCCTTCAGAGCTAACATACTTTGGTTTTTTACGAGGTTGGGCGGGAGCTTCACGTCGTTGATGGACATCGTTCTGCCGATGGGTATACCACTCATGACAAGGGAAAAGATCACCTCACAGCAGTAGAGCAAAACGAACGTAAATTACTAACGCGCGCGCACCTAATGCCACCGACAAAAGCCGCTGCAGATACCAGAAGTTCACCAGAACAGGCAATCTGGGGTCAGGATCCTCTAGTAGACAGGGCCCAGCCAAGGAAAAACTGCTATTTTTTCCTGTCAAGGTTTTCTCAGTGGTTCAATCATCTTGAACATATACCCTTTGATATTAGCTTGGGGGGCCACCGCCTCCAATCCAAGATGGCCGCAAAATCCAAAATGGCCGCCAAAATGACGTATTCATTCCCCCACAATTAACGTTGTTATTGAGAGTTATCATGAAATATGCTTTCCAGCTTCCGTGGATGACATCAATCCTCTCAATGGATTTCCACACCAGTCTTCATATGACGAGCAGGACCATTCAGTATCCACCTTGCATTGGACCACCTCTGACCTTCACTTCTCGGTTGATTGTGGACTCAGTTATCAGATCCCCATGGATTGTAGAGAAGGGCTCACCAGACAATGATACGCCGAATCCATTTTGGGCCAGATCATCCCATGCTTCTTTGTTATTCAACTTGATGTCTTGGAATTTGACATGCTGGAATGTAAGGTATCTGGCATAGTTGATATGCCCAAAGGCGAAGCATTTTGGAATTAAGGCCCATTCTGCTGCTAGGTGTCTTTCGATGCATTTCTCCCTGACTGCACTTATTAGACTCAACATCACTGAAACATCCATGAGATTCCACAATCATCTTTGCCTGTGTCCCTTCTGCTGATGTCAATGAAGAACAGATAACTTTGAACCCAGGCAATCGCAATAGTGATTCAAGATTTTCTGGACAAGGGTGCTAGCAATTGCTTCTTTAATGTGCAGATCCAAATTGGTACCGATATTGCTTGCCTTTATACGGTACCTATTTTTTTAAAGCCTCAAATGACTGTTTCTGAAAATGGACACTTCTGTATTAATGGCGGCCCTCATCGCTTGAGCCACAGAACTTTCGGCTATAGCTCCAGCTTCCATCCACCAATCACTGAAACTCAGACAACCATACTTTTTGAACAGAATCTTGAGGTTCACCAAAATTGTGTGGAAGCCTCCCATGAGAGGTATGATTTTTTCATACTTTTCCTGATTGATCCACGAAATGATCAGCATCTTGGAGTTGATTGCCTCATCAGCATGGGTAAATATATTACCCAACTCAAGGTCATTTGCAATCTGCACTCATATCCATGTACCACTTAATGACTTTGTCATCTGGTGGCAATGGAACTACAGGAAGATACTCTAGCTTGCATTTAGTAGTTGAGCAGTCAGTCACACCTTTCATGAATGTTGTCCAAGAACCGACCGGGCCCAGTACATCTTTTTCAACATCCGGAAAACATTCTTTTAGGCAGTTATCACCAATGGTACCAACCAAAACCCAGGCAATGTTCAATGTCATTGCGTCATCTAGCAACGGGGAGTTTTTGTAGTCATCATTGAAATTGGGGAATGATGGAGGGAGTGTCTTTTTTCTGGGGATTTTGAAGGAACCATAATCGGATATCTCTTGGTCAATGATATCGGACTGCGCTGGTTTGGATGTTGAGCTGGTTGTGGTATCACTTAGATACCTAGCCTGGAATATAGTTCCAGTTGTGTGGTGAGTGGTATGTGCCCCAGTTAGTGTCTGTTGCTTCCCATCAGAGTTATCAAACGTTATATGCACACTGCGACCTTTTATGAAACCTGGAGGTAGCATCTTCTTGTGCTCCATTTATACAGACTTCGCCCATTTGTTGTTCAAATGGCGGACATCGGTATAGGGTATTCCTACTCCACATCGATTTAGTAAAGTGTTGCTTCTTTACTACCTGTGAGTCTATGTATTGTCAGACTCAGGGCAGTTCCTATTGGTGATCGCTCACCAGTGACCATCTTTTCCCAACTCTGACTCAAAGCTGATATTTTCTCTGCTTGAGAATTGCTCGGAACTATGACATAGCCATTGATCTCTTGGGATCTATCGACCAGCAAATAGCATTGTAGATGCAGCACAGTGGTTTGTGGTTATCAAGTAGATCAATCAACTCTTGTGCTTCAAGGGGCCATTTTGCAGATTCCCTCTGTGAAATCTTACGATGAATCCGTCTCGAGAATGCTTTGGTCAAGTCATCTTCTTGGAGCCCGCGGCCTAGAAGTGTAGCTGCTGAATACATGACGGGATTTACTCTCTAGGGTGCACTATGAGGCGCTTACCAACCACATGAAAATCAATGGAATCACCAAATTTCTCCATTGGGTTTTGCTTTAAGGTAAATGTTTTCTTGATTGGTGGATCATCAAGGTTATGATCTTGGCTCAACTCTTTCACATCTTCCAATAACTCTGTCAAAAGATAGGCTTCTTGATCCTTGATAACTTTATTGTTAAATAACCGGAAAAACTGGTCAATAACTTCTGACCTTAACTCATCCTTCCTGATGTGCAGAGGATTTTTTTTATATAGGTGAAGTTCATATAACATGTCTTGTGGTAGTAAAGATCAATTGCAAAAACATCATAGGATACTCCACTGAGTAATACATCCAAACGCTTGGCAGCATAGTACTTGTACTCCTGATCCTTGATTTTTAAGTCTATTTGACTTTTAATATTTCTGAAAGCATTACCTTCTGAGCATCTCCCAAGGCCACGATTGTTATACTGTTTACTGTCAGCACTTGTCTCCAAATTACAGATAAAGCAGACATGCTTCTTCTGTGTTGATTCCCTGGGGAATCTATATGATTTGCTGTCTATTACACTGGGCCCAGGAACAGATTCTGAATCAGATTTCCTAAGTTGACTGGCCTGAGTTTCCTTTCGTTTTACTCGATTACGAAATGTGATTTGCCACCCTTTGTGAATAAACATATCCTTGTGGTGACTGGACAGTCTTGGTAGGAACAGATTCTGAACCAGATTGCCTAAGTTGACTGGCCTGAGTTTCCTTTCGTTTTACTCGATTACGAAATGTGATTTGCCACCCTTTGTGAATAAACATATCCTTGTGGTGACTGGACAGTCTTGGTGCAGCTAATCGGAAATCAGTGTAAGGAGGATGAGAACATACATTCTTATAACACTCAACCATCTGTCAGCAAGTGCTTGGAGAGATTCCAGTCCACTTATTGATATATTTAAGATGTCATCCTTGTTTTTGAAAGTTTCATTACACAGCAGGCACCGTCTTCTGTCATTAGCTCCTGTACTAAAAAATGGTATAGCTACCATAGTGCTGATCCTGAATAAATACAAGTCATTAAATTTTTGTTCAAATTTTTGGACAAGTTGTGCAATGCATGTCATCTGGCAAATAACCTAACTCACAAGACGATTATAAATTAATTATTCAAAAGTTGTCCTTTGATACTTTCTGTCATGAAGCTGGACTCTCTTATAACTGGCTGGTTAACTGCACAAAGCACATGGCTGGTACAACAACACACCAGCACTGACACACCCATAAAACTATCTACCACTAATTAAACCACACGTAAATCAAGTTAACACATACTTTAATGGAAGAGGTGGAGTGTAATAGAGGTTTTGTGGCATGACTTGAAGTAGTTTATACACTGTACCTGTGTGTCTTGAATAGTCAATTATCAGTATAGTTGTCATCCTGAATGTTGGAACTGTATTTTGTTTAATTTGTAGATACTATAAATACTAACTATCACTCACCATGTTCTATCACACACACATTACGCACATACACCCACAATTTACAGTTTAATTACGTCAATGAATTCTTCACACTTTCTATATGGGATGTCTGGATCAAAGCCCCCAGGCTAATTTTAAAGGACGTAGGTTCCAGATAATGGAACCATTGATAAAACACTGACAGGAAGGGGAAAAATTAAGATAAAAAAGTAAAATAATTTTGGCAGCCATTTTGGATTTTGAGGACAAATCCTAGGAGGCCCCCAGCTAATTTCAAAGGGTATAGGTTCAGAATGACAAAAACACTGAATTTTTTTTAAGCTAATTTGAAGAGGCTAATTTCAGTAATTTTGGCAGCCATTTTGGATTTAGCGGTCATCTTGGTGAGGCAAAATTCTGGGTGGTTCCCAAGCTAATATCAAAGGATAAGGGTTCAGAAGATGGAACCACTGAGAAAACCTTGACAGGCAGTTTTTTTCTTAGCTGGGCCCTGTCGGGATGAAGAAGAAATCACGAGGGTCTGCAGGAAGTTCTACATGGAGTCGTTTTCAGATCGGGAAGAACTCTGAGGGCACAACTGAGCAGAATAAAGGATGAATTACTGAACTCCCGCGTTGTGTACTGCATCCCTTGCAGTTATGGGAATTATATATTACATAGGGGCGACCAACGGAAGACTGGAGACCTGAATGAAAGAACATAAAAAAGTGTGCCAAAGAGAAATTTGCAATTGCTGAACATGCATGCGACTATTTTGTGAGAGGAAGCCACCATCTTAGACCAGGCAGATGGAACTGCTAATGACGCAGGCGTTGCACATCAAAGTGTGACCGGTTCAATCGAGATTGTGGCGTCCCTGCGTAATGAACTGAGCATTAACACTAAGCACACCATTGTTGTTATTGTGGGATATTTGATTTGATCAACAAGATGTTATTTCTTATGCTAGTATATGTGTTGCTGATTTAAAGGATGTGGAAGACCATTGGCTGTGCATAGTTTTCCTTTTCTGGAAAGAAGTGAAAATGATCAACTTGAAATTCGTCTACCTTTTGGATACAAACAAACCACACCCTGGCACATGCATCCAGCAGATGTGATAAAAATAAAATAACACTAAAACACAATAATGTACCCTTTTTATGCAAACCTCAAACATAAAAATTGCTGTAAAATTGATTTTACAAGCATACTTCCCTGTCCGTCTTTCTAAGGGGGTTATTTAGCAGGTTATCACAGAACTCACTGAAGCAATTCAAATGATATTTAAAATCGATCAAAGAAATAATGATTTCCTATATAGCAATGCAGGGAAATTGCATGACCATATATCCCAAATAGTATATAGCACGAGTATAACGGTTAGATATAAACATCCCAAACTCGAGGTATACAACATCTCTAAATTATCAAAATTATTTTTGCTCTTTCACTTGGTCCTGGCCCACAGTGACATCAACACCTCCATCAAATGCCCCTGCACTATACAATACCCCTTCCTCTTCACCATGCATCTTTGTAATCCTTACGTTTCACTCTAGAGATTCTTGTAGCGATCTGTAACTTTGTAGTCACTCTTTCTTGACGCTGCTATATTAGCAATGCCTGGATGGCTGAAGGCCTATGCTCTCGGACAGATACTTGAGGGACGAGCATTCTCGATGTATATATTAATATTTAAGACACTGCCAGAGTGCATGCAGTATCAACAATCAATTTCCCTAAGACCAATTCTTTGAGACAAAGTTTAACAAGTGCACATAAGTATATTCCCCAACACACCTCTCAAGTAGGTCCTAGCTGCCAGATTGGCTTTAGAGATGAACTTGGTTTCAGGGATATTGGCTTCTGTGTTCACTAGCTTATGCTTTATGCCATTTAAATTATGAATGTTTTCCCAGTTGACAAAGGTGATGGAAGTGGTGTTTAACGGTATAATTGCAGTAAAGCAGGAATGCTACAGATTCCATCATTCCAGGATGATCTCCTTTGCAACCTCTAATAGCTTGACTATAGTAATTCTGAAGTGTCAATTAACTTAGTAGCAACTCCTCCAGTTGTCTCTCCATCAGAAAGCTTTTCACCTCTTCATTCTTTCTTGAGATTGGCTGTTCCCCTTCTCTTTTGCACGTGGCCAACACTCTACCTTTCCCACCTCACTATCTAGACCAGAACCATATGGTTTCTCAAGCAAAGTGGAACAAGTTTTCAGTCGCTTCACATATAAGGCACTTGTACCTTAATTTATAGTCTAGATATCTAGCAAACATCATGAATATCCCTTTTGGTTCCACAGTTCCACAGCTGAACCCTCATGGTTTGCTTCACAGCATGACTGCTATGCTTCACAGCGTGACTCCTGTTCCTTTCCCCACTCCTTGTACTACTCTCTCATGATCACACCAGTACTTGCAACCAGAACAATACCTAGATACATCTCAGTTGTCAACTACTTTACTGAACTCGTGCTCAAATTGCAAAAAACACCACCGTGTTATAAGGAAAAATCACGCCTCAGCCAAGTATATACCATCAGAACTGATGTCAACAACTGTGTTGCCCGATGCAGCATAGCATTCACAAACTTCTTTTCAGGTTCAACACATACTTTCATTAGCACAACGTGCGATAACCATTGCATGATTCCTGGGAAATGGGTGAAGTTAAGACAAGCATGGCACACAAGGTTTCGGGCAAGTCCCCTCGATACACTAGTAGCAAATTTGATGTATCCACAATGCCTTGCTCTCTATAAAAGACGCCACTAACAGCATCACAGCATAAAGCATTTCCTCTAGGAATAAGAAACTAGTAAGAATCCAGTCGGCAAGAGAGTAAGACTGTAATCTTGAGGAGAGTTTAGTCCCTGCTTTAGAGAATGTTATCGTCAGTGACATTTCAAGTCGTCAGTGACATTTCAAGAAGACGAGACCATGTCAGTTGGCCTTTGTACTGACCTGTTCTTGCCTCGAGGTGCAGAAGGGGTCTTCTCTGGTTATCTCCTTTCTGTCTTTTGTTCGATTCCTGGCATATTCTCCCACTGAAGGCCAGAAAACTTGAAAACACGTAGCCCCATCCATATAGCTCACATCTATTAAAAAACACTATGCTGGCTTCCTTCTAAAAGGGTTCAGAGCCATCTCTGAAAGAGCATGATTAAATTCGAGTCCGCAAACTTACCGTGAAGGAGATTTGGCTTGCTGAAAAATGACAAGAAAATGGAAGTGGTGGTAACATGGGCGCATATTTTCACCTCCAGGTATATACTTTCTCATGCAAGAAGTAGTTATCATGATACAACAACACACATGAGAATATGAATGATCCTGGGTCTCCCCGAACACATCATTGTAGAGCAAATCCTTGGGACATTTAAAAGAGGAAGACATAACATGGATGTGACAATGCCCAATAGTGGAGTCTTGTAAAATCCACCTCTAATGCCTAGCAACGTCCACCTGGGACTAACATTGGCAGGTGCAGAAGTAGTAGCTTCCTGAGCTTGTTCTCTCAATGTCCAACAAACAAAAACATTGTTTTGAATTTTCAGCCTCGACAACCTTCATGGGCAAGCTTACAATCCCAAATACATGCTGCAAACCAGGTTCCTACTCAGTACACACTGCAAACCTGGTATATACAGCGTGACTAACTACTCAATATTAATACGGCCAACTCCCCCATAGGAAGCAAACATCATAATTATAGCCTTCCCCTCTGCAAAAACAATAACAACACATTCATATGTAGGGATCGAAGAAAGAGAAGTAGTATAATAATATGTACAATAAATAACATTACATGCACAACTACATACAAACACTGGAGTTGGTGCTGCTGTTTTGTAATTAACTGAACAATCAAAATTTCGCCTTTCTTTTCCTCCCCGAGTATTTAGAGTCGAGCTTCACTTCCCTATAGATACAGGAAGGGAGAAACAGTCCAACAGTGTATGACTGAACTTAAATGTCATGTGACTGCCTATACTTTCAACATTACTATATAGGCCACCAATCAGATCACATACCGAATATCCTCCACAATTTCATAAATACTTTCATGAGCCACTTAGCTGTACACAGGTTGTGCACAAATTGAGGGCATTGCTCTATCATTTTAGCATGCAGTACAAGAATGTGTGCAAGATCAATTGGGTGAAAATAGCTCTTGTCATCGTCTAATAAGAGTTTCCTTTTCCTTTCAGGGTCCATTTTTGTCCCTCAGAAACACATCGTCACGTGTCCCTGTGCATGTTAAGTTTGGCCATCTCACTGGCAACAGTTTCTTCTTGCACTGGCTGCTACCTATCCATACTTCGCATCCTTCTTTGAGCCACCATCTTTGACTATCAAGCCATTCACAGGTTGGGATGATTGTGTGTTCCATGGGGAGGGTTTCACTTTTCAGCGTGCGCATTGCAAAGAAGTTACAGAAAATTGTGCACAATCCATTTCAGAGTGTGGCGCTATCAAGGTCAGGCGGAAACTACTTCAAGATATATTATGATGTGTGGCCATGCCCACCCACTCTGAAGTAGATTTGTTACATTTTCGGTGACATAAGTTTCTTAGGTAGCACAATAATAGCCTTGTGTATGAAGTTAGCGTAAGTCATCGATTATTGGCACACATTATTTTAGGCCCAGTGCGCATCAATTATTGGCAGGTAGTTCATGGACAATGTGCTAGATATTTTACGAGAATATCCGTACGCCTATTGAACTCCTGCAAGAGGTGTAATCTTTGGAAACTTGTCTTTATTCTCAGTCAGTTCTTCCAAACAGAGAGCAAGTTTTAGACTAAGTGTAGTTTACAAAGAGTGACTATATAGCTATTTCCATATTCCGTCGAATCAAAACGGGATCATAAGTAGCCCTGCATTAATAGGGATCTGCTTTCATTTTAGGAGCACTGCCTAATGAAAGCATTAGCGGCTCCCACTGCTCCCAAGAGAAAGACTACTCCCAGCACTCAACCAAAGCAGAAGAAAGCCAGAGATTACAAACAACTCATGGCCGACCCGTGTTGTGTCTGCTTTAGCTATGATGATAATGCCAAGACACTGGAAGAGAATGGCAGTCGGTTATGGCAGATGATACTCAAGGAATGTATAGATGATCTCGATAATGATAACACCACTAATATGTCCATAGATAACCTTGATATTGACAATACCACTAATATGCCTGCAATACCAAGAACAATGACAATTACTGATGGGGTAGTCACACCTGCTGAATTCAGTAGTTCTCATTCTAAAGTCCATTATTGAAACAGAAAATACAAGAGCTATGGTGGAATTCGCATAAATGGCCGATATTTTAAAGTACATATAGCGCAATTGATGCTCGTGGATGATTAATGAACAACCCACCGCAAGGCTTTGTGGGCCTTTCCCCTCCTAACTAAAGGCACAAAACTCAAAGTGAGTTTACAGATTTATGAAAGAGGCCATGGCCCTTAGTTAGGCCCTTGAATCAAGTTCTGCAAGTGATCCAAAACTAAGTTATGAAACGAGGTGCAAACTACGCCCAATAAAGAAATGATGACTTAAAAACGTTATCTCATCTTCTATTTATTTTCTAGGTTCCTGCATTTTCTTCTGGTTTTGAGCCGCTGTTAACTTGTGATCACACTTGTAAGGGAACACACAAGCATGCGGTCTAGTATGAAATAGAGTGGGCATTTATTTCAGATGCCTTCTTCAGATTTTGAATGTAACTAACTATACAGACAAGAGACAATGCACAAGGCATTGCTAACAGGGTTGTAGAGCCAATATTACTTACCCAGTGTAACAATATTAATTATCCTCTCAATGAACTCTCAGTTGACATAATACCATTAAAATCACCTTCTTAATAATCAACTAATTCCTGATGAAGGCTAGAGCATCTAGTCGAAACGTCGAGTGAAGACAATTTGAAGTTGATTATTGAGGTGATTTTAGTTAATTATCCATATTAATCCGCATTGACATATTTGGTATGTATGATAAACCCATCAGGACCACACCCACTTACTTTCCCTGTTTCCTTTTACGTTCCTTCTTCGCCATGATCCAATCCTTACTCTTTAGAGCTACACGAGACTTTCCTTTACCACTTCTCCTGCACATGCAGAGAACAACATTTACAAAATGCACCAACAGCCAGTTCACGGTATTTTATTATTCTACAGCAGCCAGTGCCTATTATACAACTATTGCGGTACTTTCTCTAACCATAGAAAATGGATTCGTTTTTTACGACTTATTATTTTAGGAATAATTATTTCAAGCATGCGAATAACCGCAGTCTAGCTACACTTGTCAGCCATTTCTATTCATTCACTTTTAGGCAACCTGCACACCTCCTCAAACCAGAAGCAAGATGTCTGACTGTTTTAGAATGATCGGTGGTCTACTGGGCACGTGCAGGTAAAAATAATTCATGATACAGTTCAAACTTGCTCGTGGGTAGCTCACATACGTTACAAGATAAAACTACAACTGAAGTAAATGAATATCAAATTTTCCAAGTCTGGGTCTATTATATTTTTTAACACCACTTGGATAGCACTTCAGCTCATAACAGAGTAATTGAGCTACCCACAAAACACACTATTGATTATTGATGTTCTGCTCTTGGAGAGCTTGCAGACCGTCAATTTGAATGATCTAAACTATTTTGCCTGCATTAGCTCAATAATGACCCACCCCCTCATTCGCCCAATAATGACCCAACCCCTCATATTGTATATCATTCGCCCAATAACAATGACCCACCCCCTCATATTATATATCATTCGCCCAATAATGACACCCCCTCATATTATATATCATCCACCTAATATGTACCCACCCCTCATATTATATATCATCCACCTAATATATATGTACCCACCCCCTCATATTATATATCATCCACCTAATAATGTACCCACTCCCTCATATTATATATCATCCACCTAATAATGTACCCACCCCCTCATATTATATATCATCCACCTAATGATGTACCCACCCCTCATATTATATATCATCATCCACCTAATAATGTACCCACCCCTCATATTATATATCATCCACCTAATAATGTACCCACCCCTCATATTATATATCATCCACCTAATAATGTACACCCCCCCTCATATTATATATCATCCACCTAATAATGTACCCACCCCCTCATATTATATATCATCCACCTAATAATGTACCCACCCCCTCATATTATATATCATCCACCTAATAATGTACCCACCCCCTCATATTATATATCATCCACCTAATAATGTACCCACCCCCTCATATTATATATCATCCACCTAATAATGTACCCACCCCCTCATATTATATATCATCCACCTAATAATGTACCCACCCCCTCATATTATATATCATCCACCTAATAATGTACCCACCCCCTCATATTATATATCATCCACCTAATGATGTACCCACCCCCTCATATTATATATCATCCACCTAATGATGTACCCACCCCCTCACACACATCATTTTAAAGCTCATAAAAAGTTGTTACAGATCTATGGAAATCCGTATAAAAAGAAAAGAAAAAAAGTTTGATCTTAGGTCGCCCCCTTAACTCTTTGACGGATGGCACGCGAATAATTAACGCATCACCGTGGTCGGCAAAAAATAAACAAATTTTTAATAAAACGCATCACCGTGGTCGGCATGTTCGGGAGGATATCTGACAGTCTAAGCGTTTCTAAGGCACCAAAACAAGTAACAGCCTTCAGCACTATATAATTTTGCCATAGAAACAGTTAGGGAGGTAGTGCTAAACAGATATGAAAGAGCGCCTAAACTCTAGCTTTTTACCTTGGCCTCCAGGTAGCAGCTATTGAATTCAATCATCAGCGAACAGCTAAGCTTTACTAGTGCCAATTCCCAGTTTCTGCGAGAATTGTAACTCGTTCGGAAACGTAGTGTCAATTTTCATACCCTTCAATTTTGGGTCACGCCCTTTCTTTGTCAGCAATTATTGAACGGAAGGAAGTGGTGACTAATAGGCGGTAGACCGTCCGAGATGGATCCTCTACAAAACTGAGCCGTCCCAGGTTAGTTGATGAAGCTGTTTTGTGACTAGTTTAGCTACCTGATCAATCTTAGATTACTAACACACTGGTGTAATAGGTGAGGAAAGCTGTACTAAATGGAGTTGATCGAGGCGTAGGGTCTATCAGCTACCTTAGCGTCTGAGGTAGAAGCTTTTGAATTAGATGATCAGCTAACATCACATCCAATCTTTACTAGCTCCAATTCCAGTTTGTGCGTGAATTGTAGCTTATCTTGCCTTATCTTGCCTGTATTTATCTTGCCTGTATCACAATTCAAATTTGTGTCACACCCTTTCTTTGTCAGCAAAATTTCTAATTATTGCCCGTTTGGTAGTGGTGTCTAATACAAGCTGTCAATAGACCCATCCTTTACATAGCTGAGCTGTCACAGGTTAGATGACAAAACAGTGTTGACAAAATAGTGTTGTGTCTATATCCTAACTGATCATTCCTTGCTGACTAAATAAGATGTTAGCTAACTGTTAAAACAATTATTTTTGTGTGTTGATGCTAACTGATCAGTCTAAGCTGACTAAACTGACTAGACAAGTTACATTCTCTCGTGTCAAATCAAGAGCTATAGAATGCTTACTGTTAGTTTATCAACAGTTAGCATCGATTATGATGAACTAATTTTATTTGCAATTTTGATTTTGACCTACAGCTATTCTTTGTAAAAGGAAGTCAAGGCTCTTATGAAGGTTTGTTAGTTGTTTTGAGGGTGGAAGAGAGGATTACAGTTGGTGCAACTATTTGGTCTTCAACTGTCTTCTCTCTGTGTGACAAGTTCAGAGATGACATCACTAGGTCACAATGACATCAACAGTTTACAGGTGAGTAATTGTCGGCCTTGTCTCTTCTATTTGTAGGTCAAAGTAAAGCAATGACTGGTTGACCGTCATTCACATCAAAAGTTTGACAAGTAAAGTATCATAAAGGCCGGTTCATAATATGACGGTAGCTCGGCGTAGCGCATCGTCGCTTTTGTGGTCAAGCTTCAGCGTTTCGTCTAGCAGCGTCATTGCCGTTCACAATTTGACGCTATTGACGGAGAGCAAACCACCAATTGGACTTTGACCTTGAAGACTACAGTTGCCGGGCACGTTTGTCGCTAGCCAGTTCATTTTTTGCTCGCCATGGTCAGGAGAAATTTAGTACGAGAACAGGAGGCTATAATTCTAGTGTTGCTGTTCAGAAGGAGGAAAAGGAGGAATAGGAGACTGAGGAGAGTGCGTGCACGCAAAATATTCCAACAGCGCCTGGAACAAGGTGAATATCACAATTTACTCCAGGAGATGCGTCTATCTGACCCAAGCAGCCACTTTACGTACCTCAGGATGACGAAAGAAAGATTTGATAGTCTCCTGAAAGAGGTATAAGTTCAGTTAAATATTCACCCAGTTATTTATTCACTCAGTTATTTGATCATCCCTGTAATAATGATAGGTTAGTCCATACTTGACACACCGCCAGTATTCAAGTGTTGGAATATCTCCAGCCAAGAGGCTGGCGCTGACCCTTCGATATCTTGCCACAGAAAATTCTCAGGTTAAATTTAAAGTTAAAATTTTCAAATTACCATGCAATACTGAAACTTCTATGTGTCTCTGTCCTTCAATTTCCGAATGGGGAAATCAACCGTCAATGGCATCTTGAAGGAAACGTGTGAGACTATCTGGAATGTTCTGATGCCTCAATACCTGAAAGTGCCTTCCTCAGCAGCTGAGTGGAAAGGAGTTAGTCAGCAATTTGAATTTTTTTGGAATTTTCCACATTGCATTGGTAACATCCCACATTGCATTGGTAACATCCTGCTATTTATATAATCTTCATTGCTGAATTTACATAGGTGCTGTTGATGGAAAGCATATAGTGGTTCAAGCCCCATCAATGCTGGATCAATGTACTTTAATTATAAGGGCACACTCACTCCATTGTGCTGCTTGCAGCGTGTGATGCACATTACAGGTGAATAGCATACAGCATACACTAGACGAGGTTCATTCTAGTTGATATTGGGGAAGTTGGGAGGCGTAGTGATGTTGGTGTGCTTTGGACAAGCACTTGAAACAAACTCGCTGTCAATCCCTGAACCATGTCCACTTACAGGTATCTAGTTTTAATTCAGTGCATAGAAAGGGTGCATTGGAGTTTTCTCGATTGTTTAGACACTTCTCAGCCGTCTCTACCATACGTAATTGTTGGAGATGAAGCCTTCCCATTGAAGGAAAATCTATTGCGGCCGTATCCTGCCAGGTATATATATATATATATTATATATGATCACCATTGTGTGCTTAACATCGGTATTCTCTCAATTCCTTAGAGGATCGAGCTATTTTTAACTATCGGCTAAGCAGGGCAAGAAGAGTAATAGAAAATGCATTCGGAATTCTTGCTGCACGATGGCGCCTTTTTAGACGTCCGATAATTGCCCAGCCCAATACAGTGATAACGTTCTCAAAAGCTGCTATTGTGCTACACAATTACCTTCGAACTTTGGAGTCATCGGTATATATTGCCCAGCTGGATTCATCGATGGCGAAGATGGAAGTGGTAATTGCATTGATGGAGGTGATAGATAATACTGGAATGGAGCCAGCCACCGGAATTGGCAGAAACAGGTTAATTTACATTGTGTTTATATTTACATTGTGTTTATTTAAAATTACCCACTTGACTATTTATCTATATATTTATATGTACAGACATTCTCAATCTGCAGCTGGATGTCCGAGATGATTTCAAAAAGTACTTTTGTTCACCTGCTGGAGAAGTGTGTTGGCAATATAGCCATGTGCGGCGTACTTGACTATATATTCTGTTTTATTACATATAGTAATCAGCATAATTTCATTTACTGATATAACAATATTGTAATTAAGTATTGCAATTAAAAGGTGTAAAAGGAATCATTGGGGTTAGTGGGAGATGAAGGACCTGTATTTACATTGTTTGGGGGATAGTGAGGAGGATTATTGGGATATTGGGAGTTAAGTAAAATTTTGTCTATCGCTATGGCCTTGGCTCGTCCTCCAATAGCCTGAGACAGGCAGCAACATGTTCGCCAAAGGCACCGTCTCCATCTTGCTGCTGCTGTCCTTGCAGGGCATCCAGCCTGGCAATCAGCACCCTGTCCATTTCATAAGCTTCAACTTGTCGTTTTCTTTTGCGTGGGTGGTCAAGTTGTTGTGGTGCGTGTTGTGGTGTGAGGGTACCTGGGGTACTTGCTGCAGTACTGCTGTTGAACATAAAAGAACGGTCATATTAATTTTGGGATGGCTACTAACCTACCTGCTAGCAATTGTCGTCTCATCTATGTTACTTCCTTCCTCGCTTTCCTGCGGGAGGTCTGATGTAGGAGGTCTATACCACATCAAGATTCAGTGTAACAAAGAATACATACATATCTAGAAAACATACGTGTCTGCACGAGCAGGAGCAAAGTTGGTGACGGTGCTATACAAATAAGACACAGAACATTCAAATATATAATTCAACTTCACTACAAAGTCAAACTTATGGTAATCACGAACATTTTGTGCTTCACAGTGTCGGTGATAAAGCTCATTGGGCCAAACAGCCGCCAACAGGACACCACCACTGGTCCAGCATCTCCCGACTTCTTAGTTTTTTTCTTCTTCAATTCCCTGATGAATCGGTCCCTCAGAACCTTCCACCTTTTCATGCATTCCTGGACAAACCAGTCCTCTCCAACCTATTTAAAATGTAGTATTAATAACTACCCTTCCACAAATTTTACATAGCTAGTATCCTACCTTGCCAGAAACCTCGATCCAGGCGTTCTCCTTGGCACTCTGGTCTTTGTACGATCGTGAAGACACCTGCCAAAGGTAGGTATAAGACCGTACTGCCTCCATCAGTTTCTCATCATCCATTGTAAAATGGGTAGCTTCAATTGGAAACACGTAACGCCATTGTCACGTGAAAATCTAAAACAATCTGATTGGTTGGACGCTGAGCAGTAGACGTTGGAATAGAATCCAAGTCTACTCTATCGTCAACCTCCGTGGCGTCACAGTGTCAAAACAGTAGCTGTTCATAATTGACGATAGGTTTGACGATGACGATGCGCTACGAACCAGCCTTAAGTGCATGGTATTTTATGAATAGTTAAGTTTGGTGTGGTAGTCCTCCATGCAGTTTAGCATGTGCAAAGGTGTCTAGCATGTTTTGCATCTGTACATAGTTTGGGATCTTTTTTCCCTTGCTCTGCACACCTCACAGATAGGCCGACCTCCAAATGGAGTATCCTTGGGGATTTCCTTAGGAAATGGCCTTTCGGTGAGTCGGAGTGGTAGTTCTTTAGCTGTGGATCTTTTTCTTTCCAGATTGGCGTGGCAATGCCCCTCCAGTAGTCCTTTGGCTACTTCAACTCTGAATTCCATCTGGGTAAGATCGAGAAGATGGAAGAAAACCCTCTTCCACTGTTTTTTTAATCTGTGTGTGACACAATTAGTCCTAACGTTTTTGTTTCTTTCTCAATGCAGGTGAATTTTTATCAAGATGCAGCAGTGTATTGAATGTGTTTTCTTTTGATATGTTCAGATTTTGCATATCTACTACTTAGGTGAAGTTATGGATCCCACCTCAGTATCAGGGGCAAATATTCTAACTCATGGCCACTTAGTCCTAACCACTTCCCCCCCAAAAAGAGAGAGGAAGCTAGAACCCTCCAGCTTCATATGTCACACACTCCTCCTCCACATGAACTCCTCTGCACACTTCTTCCTCCTCCTCTTTGACTTCCTCCTCTGCTTCACCACCTCTGACACCACATAGCTTGCTGCATGAAGCAAGGTGAGCACTACAGAGAGGACCAGCTGTCATACCAATCTTGTGACCTGGTCCAAGGACTGAATTCCGCCGTTGAAAACCATCACAGCAAGACTGGTCGCAATCGGATGTTCCGCTGAAGTCTGTCTTCGAGCACCTTGCCCAGATCAGAGAGTCGAAGGACTCGTTGCTGTTTTGGGTGGCTCCAAGCAAGCACCTGCTGAGCAAAGACTCATCCGTCGCACAAGTCCTCGAAAACCTTCCCAACAGCTTCCCGGTAGTCAGCAGGAATCAAGGTGTGGGTACTTGGTGGATCTTGACCGGTTGGCTGCAACTATCAGCATCATCTGGGCAAAAATCGTGCTGTGGATCCTCATCAGTCGAGATATAGTGGTCGACGATGGCCCAACACGCTGTCGTCATACCTGCGAGGTCTCCAGGACAGTCGACGATGGCTTTCCTGTAGAGGCTCTGCAGAGTATCAATCTCGGGATCCACCATCTTCCCATGCACTGTCCTCCTGTGCTGAACCTCGATCTCCTCCTCAAGTGCCTCGATCTCCACTTCAAGAGCCACCACTGCCATCTCTGCATCAGTGTGTGGTTCCCCATCGTCCTGAGACTGAAGCCCTCCCTCCACCCCTCCTCCCACCACCACAGGACTGGCATCCCTCACGAGTCTCTGCGCATTCTTCAAGCCCGCTGTCAGCACGTTGATCTGTACCTTGGGCCCCTTGCTTGTGGATGCAAGCTCCTTCGTGACTGCCCGCACACGCTTGCCCAACCGCTCGTGCTTGGTGATTTTCACACCACTGCCGTAAGGCTCACACTTGCTAAGGGCCGCGATCGTCTTTGAGTCTCCATCCGAAATGACCTCGGTGTACCGGAGGTGGCGGGCTTCCACAGAACACTTCCAGAGAATGAGAGCTCCAGCACACTCCATGGCTGGTGAAGACCCATCGTGATTGGTTGGCTAGGCACTCCTCTCTGTGTCCATCCAGCCACACATCAAATTCCTCTGCTCCCAGTCTCGTCTGCTGCTGTGAACACGCAGGGCAGGATTTCGACATCACCTCAACCTCAAAGCCGAGAACTTGTCCTGTGTCGTAGATGACCACAACCACACTGTGTATGGCTGAGAAGCCACGTCTGGACCAGGTACCATCACAGGTGACCTTGACATCGAGGACGTCGAGTGGCTCGACGCCATTCAGACGATGAAGGTACTCGTAGGCAGCGATCGTATTGTCCTTGGCAATGGACATTGAAGCAGCAGCCAGAGCCTGGTTGTGCAACATGTAGGAATGGGTGCTAACTGGAGGGACCATATCCATCATCCCAAAGAAGGACTCCATGTACTTGCAAACTCTACCAATCTCCCTCATTGCCAAAACAGACCTGGCATTTAGTGACTTGGACTCTGAAGAATAGATATCTTGCTCTCCTTGCCACACTCTGTATTGGTGCAGCAGATCTTCAAGGTTGACACTAAACCCCTCCTCTGAGCTAAGTCCTCCATGATGACAAGCGGGGGAGGTACACACGTGCCTCACTCACTACTCGACTGAGGGCTTCACAGTCCACAATACGGTAGCCCTTCATCTCCTTCACCGACTCAATAGGCTCAGAGTCAGACTCAGAAGAAGCTTCATACTCACCAGCAGTAGCACTGGGCTGTGAAGTGCTTGCTGCACCTTGGGAGGGTCCACTCAAAGCTAGAAAGCTTCGAGAAATCGCCAACTTCTTCGATTTGGCCGTCTCCAAGGGGATTGGCCTCTCCTCCGATGTTTCAGCTTCCTCAACCCCAGGAGAGTGTGGAGGAGACCTTGGTTCTGTACCAAGAAGATTGAGGGTTCCAAAAAATCGTCGCGGACGCTTCTTCGCCTTGAACTTCAAAACTGGCATCTTGGTAAAAATTGAAATGATGACGGTTGCCTGACAGGATGCGCAGATCATGTGATGACAGCACATGGTTGCGTGGTAACTATGGTAATTGGAAGCTTACTGAGAGCTTCATTTAAAGTCCTTTTCCAGACTTCTATCATGAACGGTCTTCTATCATGAACGGTTAGGGAGATACGCTTACTTTTGGCAGGAGCGCCGTCTTCAAGATTCAAACGGTATTTTGTAGCTTGATAATGTGAAATAGCATGCACAAAAAGGTGCAACTTCATAATGGAGCATGAAATGCTCTGAAACTTGAAACATAACAACTACATGAAAAGATTTTTTTTAAATCATAAAAAAATGGTAAAAGCCTCCCTTAAGAGCAGGTCATAGAGATTTAGGGATGCTAGATCTAGCGTACAATGAACAATGCCACCGTGCTCAAGATGAATCCATGGCGGGTAAACAAAAGGCTTGGCAGGTGCTCAAGATGAATCCATGGCAGGTGCTCAAGATGAATCCATGGCAGGGAAACAAAAGGCTTGGCAGGTGCTCAAGATGAATCCATGGCAGGGAAACAAAAGGCTGGCAGGTGCTCATGATGAATCCATGGCTGGGAAACTAAAGGCTTGGCAGGTGCTCAAGATGAATCCATGGCAGGGAAACTAAAGGCTTGGCAGGTGCTCAAGATGAATCCATTGCAGGGAAACAAAAGGCTTGGCAGGTGCTCAAGATGAATCCATGGCAGGGAAACTAAAGGCTTGGCAGGTGCTCAAGATGAATCCATGGCAGGGAAACAAAAGGCTTGGCAGGTGCTCAAGATGAATCCATGGCTGGGAAACTAAAGGCTTGGCAGGTGCTCAAGATGAATCCATGGCAGGGAAACAAAAGGCTTGGCAGGTGCTCAAGATGAATCCATGGTAGGCAAACTAAAGGCTTGGCAGGTGCTCAAGATGAATCCATGGTAGGCAAACTAAAGGCTGGCAGGTGCTCAAGATGAATCCATGGCAGGGAAACTAAAGGCTTGGCAGGTGCTCAAGATGAATCCATGGCAGGGAAACAAAAGGCTTGGCAGGTGCTCAAGATGAATCCATGGCTGGGAAACTAAAGGCTTGGCAGGTGCTCAAGATGAATCCATGGCAGGGAAACAAAAGGCTTGGCAGGTGCTCAAGATGAATCCATGGTAGGCAAACTAAAGGCTTGGCAGGTGCTCAAGATGAATCCATGGTAGGCAAACTAAAGGCTGGCAGGTGCTCAAGATGAATCCATGGCAGGGAAACTAAAGGCTTGGCAGGTGCTCAAGATGAATCCATGGCAGGGAAACAAAAGGCTTGGCAGGTGCTCAAGATGAATCCATGGCTGGGAAACTAAAGGCTTGGCAGGTGCTCAAGATGAATCCATGGCAGGGAAACAAAAGGCTTGGCAGGTGCTCAAGATGAATCCATGGTAGGCAAACTAAAGGCTTGGCAGGTGCTAAAGATGAATCCATGGCAGGGAAACTAAAGGCTTGGCAGGTGCTCATGATGAATCCATGGCGGGGAAAGTAAAGGCTTGGCAGGTGCTTCACCTCGACACACAAGCCTCGAATTTGTTTCTAGTACACAACATGGTTTTATTGATAGCAAGCACAATAAAAACATGCTCACTCTATTTTATCAGAAAACATTTTAATAATGCTGAACAATTTGTCCTTGTTATTTGACACGAGGTAAACACATGTGACTGTATGCAGTCTTTGCTATTTGACACAATGTAAGGTATCGTATTTCCTCGAATGGTTACCGAGGATACGGGGTCCTAACAGAGCGAGGACGAACACAACTGGCTAGGACTAGGCATATTCAACTTCCTGTAACTAGCTCTGGCCCAAGAAACGTTTGCACCAAAAAAATGGTAAGAAGTGCAGGGCAAGAACAAACTTGTTTTGCTAGTCCTTCCTCATCTACTTGTAGTTTGTTGGTTTCCTGTTCATCTTCTTCGTCATCAGAGAAAGAGTCATCCCATTTTGTATCTCTGGAGGAAAGCCATACAACTTCTAGTGCCGCTTCAGCTGTCCCCTCTCCCAGCTTTAGGCAGTGGACGTCACCATCTTCACTGCTATCCATCGCCGCCGAAAATCCCATGGACGCTGAACGATTTCATGACCTACACATGGGTGCCGGTGTAAACGCAAGCTGCCAATTTGATGCCGAACAATATTTCATCAGACTTCGTTAATGACGCCCCACAATCCGAGGGCAAAGATGAGGTGGTACCCATTTAAAGGTAGTATGCAATGTAGCTATCCAAGAAAGCATGCTATACCACAACCTTGACACCGGGACTCTGGCAGACAACTAGTGTACCTCCAATAATAAGGAGCTTGCCTATGAGACCGTTGGCAAATTAGCATCCTTCCTGGGAATACTCTAACTCAAGAGTTCCTGCATGGAGCAGTACAAACGACATTTATGCGCAATTCACACACTTTCTCGTGCCTTTTGAGTGGATCCATTACAGTCTGGATTGGATCCAGCCAACAAACCTGAAGCCTACGACATCTTCTCCATCATCAACTTGAAATTCACTCTGTAAGTTGATTACTGAGGTACATGTAATTGTAATTTCATTATGTCAACTGAGAGTTTGCTCGAGCACTAGCATCACCACGCGTGTAATACACCACTTGGTGCGACTGTAAGGTTTCACACGATGGATCACTTAGAAATGTGGCCTGCAACTGTGCCAAGGTTTCACACGATCGGTCACTTAGAAATGTGGCCTGCAACTGTGCCAAGGTTTCACACGATCGGTCACTTAGAAATGTGGCCTGCAACTGTGCCAAGGTTTCACACGATCGGTCACTTAGAAATGTGGCCTGCAACTGTGCCAAGGTTTCACACGATCGGTCACTTAGAAATGTGGCCTGCAACTGTGCCAAGGTTTCACACGATCGGTCACTTAGAAATGTGGCCTGCGACTGTGCCAAGACTGTGCCAAGGTTTCATACGATCGATCACTTAGAAATGTGGCCTGCAACTGTGCCAAGGTTTCACACGATCAGTCACTTAGAAATGTGGCCTGCAACTGTGCCAAGGTTTCACACGATCGGTCACTTAGAAATGTGGCCTGCAACTGTGCCAAGGTTTCACACGATCAGTCACTTAGAAATGTGGCCTGCAACTGTGCCAAGGTTTCACACGATCAGTCACTTAGAAATGTGGCCTGCAACTGTGCCAAGGTTTCACACGATCAGTCACTTAGAAATGTGGCCTGCAACTGTGCCAAGGTTTCACACGATCAGTCACTTAGAAATGTGGCCTGCGACTGTGCCAAGGTTTCACACGATCAGTCACTTAGAAATGTGGCCTGCAACTGTGCCAAGGTTTCACACGATCAGTCACTTAGAAATGTAGCCTGGCATCAAGTTTTTGAACAACTACGACGTAATGCCATCAACAAGCCAAAAACATCCCAAGAACTAGGCCAGTAAGACGCTTCAAATTCACTAACAAATCAGCTCACCGAATATATGAACATGCCACACCCTCTAACCAGTACCTTTTTGAAGTGAATCGAGGTGTTTCCGCACACAACGTTTCTTGCACCTCAGTTCCCAGACCCTGTAATAATTACAAAACAAATTATGCCATGGCGACATAACAGCACTTATGTACATCGGCTTAGGACAGGGAAATGGAACAGTCCCCACACACACACAAAGGCAGCCAACACCGAACTTCCAGCATGACACAGTTATATGGTTGTCAACACAAGCACTATGAATGTAAACCATCTATTGACAGCACAGCCTTCGATTATCGCCTCATAGATATAGTCAGAGGGAGATGTCATGATGTGCTAGAGAGCCAATAATATCCACACATGTAACACAGAAAGGATTTCTTTTGTAGGGAGTGGAAAGCATCCCCCTCCCCCTCCCCCCCCCCTCCTCCCCCCTCCTCCCCCCCTCCCCCCAAGTAGTTGTATTTTAATTTGCTCACATTCGGGAATAATGAATTTGAGAAACTAAACACAGCTACTTTGGACTCCCTTTTTACTGGTCAGTCGGTTACCATATTTCCGAAAAAGAACCGCTGTATTGAAGTAACAGTGGCTGGCTAAAGTAGCGAAACTTCTCGGAGGGATGCATACGTAAATTAAATTCTAGTTAAGTGGTGGCAGTGAAGGAGGTGGAAAACAAAGGCTTTGACTTGATAGTCAGTCACTGCATTGCAGGCTACATACACCATTCAAGAGAGAGAAACTTCGCTTCTGGTAAAATACTTCCTTCTCTGCTTGGAACTCGCAGTCGTGACTCCGAAGATGTACTGGCAAATCACTCCATTTTCAGCAAATCTTATTAATAACATATTGCACGGAGAAGTGCCATTACAAAATTATTTCTCTTCTGCTTATATTTTTTCATTACAACTTTCCCCATGTTATTTGATATCGTATGATTCAATTAAAAAACAACGCATTTCACAATGAATTTTTCCCCCCTTCGTAAGAAGAGCCCCCTGAATGTGTCCACCCTTGCTATGTGGAAGGTTACCACACATACAAAGCTATACGAGCGGCAGCACTTGGAGAGGACTTGGTGTGTAATAGTGAGCCCAACAATGACAGAGATGGGTACACACTGTAGGGGTGATAACGACTTCTCATATGCTCGTCACTTCTTGGACTCAATCACTTCTTCTACCTCGCAGCTTGCTGAAGCAATAGTCCTAGTGATATACCAGCTGATCATTGACTACTTGGATCAGCAAGTGTATCCTTAGGTAACAGTGAAGTGTTAAGGAGGGACGACACCACTTTTTTTTTTTTTAACCTGTGGTTACAACTTTAGAGCTCAGTAGATTCTGCAAACTTCATGGTATGGACTTGATATACAGCTCAAAAGATAGGTCTCTCTGTGTGCTCTCTTTTGATACTAAAATATGTTTCATAGGTATAACTATAGGCAAGTTACTAGACCCTAAAACGGAGGGACCACAAAAACCTGAATCGCTCCAACCTCCATAGAAACCACTCTGAGTTGCGAAGTGCAAAAAAATTAAAAATGGTACGAGTGGCTAGAGGAAGCTCTAGAGTACACAAGGAGTATATTGAGTAGGCGTGAAAAATTTATTACCTGGTCAAGCGCGCGGTTGGAAAATTGAAGGCGTTGACAAGGCGACGCCTTCAATTTTCCAACCGCGCGCTTGACCAGGTAATAAATTTTTCACGCCTACTCAATATACTCCTTGTGTACTCTAGAGCTTCCTCTAGCCACTCGTACCATTTTTAATTTTTTTGCACTTCGCAACTCAGAGTGGTTTCTATGGAGGTTGGAGCGATTCAGGTTTTTGTGGTCCCTCCGTTTTAGGGTCTAGTAACTTGCCTATAGTTATACCTATGAAACATATTTTAGTATCAAAAGAGAGCACACAGAGAGACCTATCTTTTGAGCTGTATATCAAGTCCATACCATGAAGTTTGCAGAATCTACTGAGCTCTAAAGTTGTAACCACAGGTAAAAAATTTTTTATAAAAAAGTGCAGATGTCCCCCCTTAAGAGAGACAGAGTGGAAGAGACAACTGCAGCGGAAGATTGTGACCATGAAGCTCATATCGGTATGTTCATAGTTTATCTACTTTTTTTTTTAAAGATAAAATCTGAACTTCATTGTGAAATATTATCTAAGTAAATTCCACATACTTGACAACAAATGAAATCTATAGAACAACAGGTAAGCTGCATGGTGGTCCATGGCTTAGAGTTGGCTACCACTGACCTCTGGCATGTGAGCAGAACCTCCTCCAGTAAACAAGCACAGGAAGATTCTGAAACACACAGGAAGAGGTGGGAGTGTAGGGGGAGGTGTTGGTGGAGCAGGGGGAAGAGGATGAGGGGGAAGAGGAGGGGGGAGGAGGGAGGGGGAGGTGGAGGAGGGGGAGGGGGAGGAGGAGGAGGAGGGGGGAGGAGGAGGGGGAAGAGTGTGAGGGGGAAGAGGAGGAGGGGGAAGAGGAGGAGGGGGAGGAGGAGGGGGAAGAGAGGAGAAAGGAGGAGGAGGGGTAAGAGGAGGAGGGGAGGAGGGGGAGGAGGGGAGGAGGGGAGGAGGGGAGGAGGGGAGGAGGAGGGGGAAGAGGAGGGGGAGGAGGGGGAGGAGGAGGAAGAGGAGGAGAAAGGGGAAGAGGAGGAGGGGGAAGAGGAGGAGGGGGAAGAGGAGGAGGGGGAAGAGGAGGAGGGGGAAGAGGAGGAGGGGGAAGAGGGGGGGGGAGAAGGAGGAGAAAGGGGAAAGGAGGAGGGGGAGGAGGAGGGGGAAGAGGAGGAGGGGGAAGAGGAGGAGGGGGAAGAGGAGGAGGGGGAAGAGGAGGAGGGGGAAGAGGAGGAGGGGGAAGAGGAGGAGGGGGAAGAGGAGGAGGGGGAAGAGGAGGAGGGGAAGAGGAGGAGGGGGAAGAGGAGGAGGGGGAAGAGGAGGAGAAAGGGAAAGGAGGAGGGGGAAGAGGAGGAGGGGGAAGAGGAGGAGAAAGGGGAAAGGAGGAGGGGGAGGAGGGGGAAGAGGAGGGGAGGAGGCGGGGAGGAGGAGAGGAGGAGGGGAGGAGGAGGGGAGGAGGAGGGGAGGAGGAGGGGAGGAGGAGGGGAGGAGGAGGGGAGGAGGAGGGGAGGAGGAGGGGAGGAGGAGGGGAGGAGGAGGGGAGGAGGGGAGGAGGAGGGGAGGAGGGGAGGAGGAGGGGAGGAGGAGGGGGAGGAGGAGGGGAGGAGGAGGGGAGGAGGAGGGGAGGAGGAGGATGAGGTTGAGGAGGAACATAGTCAATATATCAGTCAGTGATTATTCAAGTAGACACTACTAGGATAGCTGCCTAAGTGATCACTGACGATTAAAACATCTGGCAAGTCACCAGTCAGAATGCTAATCTCTTCCACAATAACATAATCCAAAATTACAAATATGAAAAGAATCGAACATTCTCTGTGTGGATCACACCACTCCATTACGTGCTTTGTGCGCTGGTGCAACATTAAATTAGGGCAAAACCAAACTCAAACTCAGTTTGGCAGGGTTGCACACAGAGACATAAGTACCCTGCCACACACACAGAGATGAGCACACAGTACTCATGTCTGGCTACACACACAGAGATGAGCACACAGTACTCATGTCTGGCTGCACACACAGACATGAGCACACAGTACTCATGTCTGGCTACACACACAGAGATGAGCACACAGTACTCATGTCTGGCTACACACACAGAGATGAGCACACAGTACTCATGTCTGGCTACACACACAGAGATGAGCACACAGTACTCATGTCTGGCTACACACACAGAGATGAGCACACAGTACTCATGTCTGGCTACACACACAGAGATGAGCACACAGTACTCATGTCTGGCTACACACACAGAGATGAGCACACAGTACTCATGTCTGGCTACACACACAGAGATGAGCACACAGTACTCATGTCTGGCTACACACACAGAGATGAGCACACAGTACTAATGTCTGGCTACACACACAGAGATGAGCACACAGTACTCATGTCTGGCTACACACACAGAGATGAGCACACAGTACTCATGTCTGGCTACACACACAGAGATGAGCATACAGTACTCATGTCTGCTACACACACAGAGATGAGCACACAGTACTCATGTCTGCACACACACAGAGATGAGCATACAGTACTCATGTCTGGCTACACACACAGAGATGAGCACACAGTACTCATGTCTGTACACACACAGTACTCATGTCTGTACACACACAGAGATGAGCACACAGTACTCATGTCTGGCTACACACACAGAGATGAGCACACAGTACTCATGTCTGGCTACACACACAGAGATGAGCATACAGTACTCATGTCTGCACACACACAGAGATGAGCATACAGTACTCATGTCTGGACACACACAGAGATGAGCACACAGTACTCATGTCTGGCTACACACACAGAGATGAGCACACAGTACTCATGTCTGGCTACACACACAGAGATGAGCACACAGTACTCATGTCTGGCTACACACACAGAGATGAGCACACAGTACTCATGTCTGCTACACACACAGAGATGAGCACACAGTACTCATGTCTGCTACACACACAGAGATGAGCACACAGTACTCATGTCTGCACACACACAGAGATGAGCACACAGTACTCATGTCTGGCTACACACACAGAGATGAGCACACAGTACTCATGTCTGCTACACACACAGAGATGAGCACACAGTACTCATGTCTGGCTACACACACAGAGATGAGCACACAGTACTCATGTCTGGCTACACACACAGAGATGAGCACACAGTACTCATGTCTGGCTACACACACAGAGATGAGCACACAGTACTCATGTCTGGCTACACACACAGAGATGAGCATACAGTACTCATGTCTGGCTACACACACAGAGATGAGCATACAGTACTCATGTCTGCACACACACAGAGATGAGCACACAGTACTCATGTCTGCACACACACAGAGATGAGCACACAGTACTCATGTCTGCTACACACACAGAGATGAGCATACAGTACTCATGTCTGGCTACACACACAGAGATGAGCACACAGTACTCATGTCTGCTACACACACAGAGATGAGCATACAGTACTCATGTCTGGCTACACACACAGAGATGAGCACACAGTACTCATGTCTGGCTACACACACAGAGATGAGCACACAGTACTCATGTCTGGCTACACACACAGAGATGAGCACACAGTACTCATGTCTGCTACACACACAGAGATGAGCACACAGTACTCATGTCTGCCTACACACACAGAGATGAGCACACAGTACTCATGTCTGGCTACACACACAGAGATGAGCACACAGTACTCATGTCTGCTACACACACAGAGATGAGCACACAGTACTCATGTCTGGCTATACACACAGAGATGAGCACACAGTACTCATGTCTGGCTACACACACAGAGATGAGCACACAGTACTCATGTCTGGCTACACACACAGAGATGAGCACACAGTACTCATGTCTGCACACACACAGAGATGAGCACACAGTACTCATGTCTGGCTACACACACAGAGATGAGCACACAGTACTCATGTCTGGCTACACACACAGAGATGAGCACACAGTACTCATGTCTGGCTACACACACAGAGATGAGCATACAGTACTCATGTCTGGCTACACACACAGAGATGAGCACACAGTACTCATGTCTGGCTACACACACAGAGATGAGCACACAGTACTCATGTCTGCTACACACACAGAGATGAGCACACAGTACTCATGTCTGGCTACACACACAGAGATGAGCATACAGTACTCATGTCTGGCTACACACACAGAGATGAGCACACAGTACTCATGTCTGGCTACACACACAGAGATGAGCATACAGTACTCATGTCTGGCTACACACACAGAGATGAGCACACAGTACTCATGTCTGGCTACACACACAGAGATGAGCACACAGTACTCATGTCTGGCTACACACACAGAGATGAGCACACAGTACTCATGTCTGGCTACACACACAGAGATGAGCATACAGTACTCATGTCTGGCTACACATACAGAGATGAGCACACAGTACTCATGTCTGGCTACACACACAGAGATGAGCACACAGTACTCATGTCTGGCTACACACACAGAGATGAGCACACAGTACTCATGTCTGGTACACACACAGAGATGAGCACACAGTACTCATGTCTGGCTACACACACAGAGATGAGCACACAGTACTCATGTCTGGCTACACACACAGAGATGAGCACACAGTACTCATGTCTGGCTACACACACAGAGATGAGCACACAGTACTCATGTCTGGCTACACACACAGAGATGAGCACACAGTACTCATGTCTGGCTACACACACAGAGATGAGCACACAGTACTCATGTCTGGCTACACACAGAGAGATGAGCATACAGTACTCATGTCTGGCTACACACACAGAGATGAGCATACAGTACTCATGTCTGGCTACACACACAGAGATGAGCACACAGTACTCATGTCTGGCTACAAACACAGAGATGAGCACACAGTACTCATGTCTGGCTACACACACAGAGATGAGCACACAGTACTCATGTCTGGCTACACACACAGAGATGAGCACACAGTACTCATGTCTGGCTACACACACAGAGATGAGCATACAGTACTCATGTCTGCTACACACACAGAGATGAGCACACAGTACTCATGTCTGGCTACACACACAGAGATGAGCACACAGTACTCATGTCTGGCTACACACACAGAGATGAGCACACAGCACTCATGTCTGGCTACACACACAGAGATGAGCATACAGTACTCATGTCTGGCTACACACACAGAGATGAGCACACAGCACTCATGTCTGGCTACACACACAGAGATGAGCATACAGTACTCATGTCTGGCTACACAACACAGAGATGAGCACACAGTACTCATGTCTGGCTACACACACAGAGATGAGCATACAGTACTCATGTCTGGCTACACACACAGAGATGAGCACACAGTACTCATGTCTGCACACACACAGAGATGAGCATACAGTACTCATGTCTGGCTACACACACAGAGATGAGCACACAGTACTCATGTCTGCTGCACACACAGAGATGAGCACACAGTACTCATGTCTGGCTACACACACAGAGATGAGCACACAGTACTCATGTCTGGCTACACACACAGAGATGAGCACACAGTACTCATGTCTGCTGCACACACAGAGATGAGCATACAGTACTCATGTCTGGCTACACACACAGAGATGAGCACACAGTACTCATGTCTGGCTACACACACAGAGATGAGCACACAGTACTCATGTCTGGCTACACACACAGAGATGAGCACACAGTACTCATGTCTGCTGCACACACAGAGATGAGCATACAGTACTCATGTCTGGCTACACACACAGAGATGAGCATACAGTACTCATGTCTGCTGCACACACAGAGATGAGCACACAGTACTCATGTCTGGCTACACACAGAGATGAGCATACAGTACTCATGTCTGTACACACACAGAGATGAGCACACAGTACTCATGTCTGTACACACACAGAGATGAGCACACAGTACTCATGTCTGGCTACACACACAGAGATGAGCATACAGTACTCATGTCTGGCTACACACACAGAGATGAGCATACAGTACTCATGTCTGCACACACACAGAGATGAGCATACAGTACTCATGTCTGGCTACACACACAGAGATGAGCACACAGTACTCATGTCTGCTGCACACACAGAGATGAGCACACAGTACTCATGTCTGGCTACACACACAGAGATGAGCATACAGTACTCATGTCTGGCTACACACACAGAGATGAGCACACAGTACTCATGTCTGCACACGACACAGAGATGAGCACACAGTACTCATGTCTGGCTACACACACAGAGATGAGCACACAGTACTCATGTCTGGCTACACACACAGAGATGAGCACACAGTACTCATGTCTGGCTACACACACAGAGATGAGCACACAGTACTCATGTCTGGCTGCACACACAGAGATGAGCACACAGTACTCATGTCTGGCTGCACACACAGAGATGAGCACAAAGTACTCATGTCTGGCTACACACACAGAGATGAGCATACAGTACTCATGTCTGGCTACACACACAGAGATGAGCATACAGTACTCATGTCTGGCTACACACACAGAGATGAGCATACAGTACTCATGTCTGGCTACACACACAGAGATGAGCATACAGTACTCATGTCTGGCTACACACACAGAGATGAGCACACAGTACTCATGTCTGGCTACACACACAGAGATGAGCACACAGTACTCATGTCTGGCTACACACACAGAGATGAGCACACAGTACTCATGTCTGGCTACACACACAGAGATGAGCACACAGTACTCATGTCTGGCTACACACACAGAGATGAGCACACAGTACTCATGTCTGGCTACACACACAGAGAT